>BRZM01000022.1:2410437-2651627 GCA_033238685.1 Lates japonicus | reverse complement strand
CTGGAGCTCAGGAAACAGGTAATGGACCCCGGGTGCAGTCCGTGATTTTAGCTGAACCAAAAAGAACAAAGAAGGACAAGAACTCACTGTTCCAAAGGGCAGGAAATCCAACAATTAAAGTCCATGGAAAAATGCTGGGAAAACACTAGGGAAGCTGGGGACACAGAACCCCTGCAGGCAGTAACATAACATAATACTCTGACAACTAAAGAGGGCACGAACAAACTATATACACAAGGACTAATGGGCAAATGAGACACGTTGAGACAGAAAACACGTGAGAGGAAGTAGCACAAATATGCATAGAAATAATAACCAAAAAATAAACAGGAAATGAGCAAGACACAAGGAAACAGAATACCAAAATAAGATGACTGACACACCAGGAAGATAACTACAACGGAACAAAAGTCACAGAAAACATGCAAACTAACTAATAATTACCGACGAAAACAAAAAGCAGTGTCTCAGGAAGGGAGGTCATGATACTATTCCTCCAAAAGATATTTCCTCATTTGGTGTTTTGATGATGGTGGGGGAGAGAGCTGTCTGAATGTTGAGCTGGGTTGAGATCTGGTGACTCCGAAGACCATAGCATACGATTCACATTATTTTCATACTCATCATACTATTCAGTGACCCTAAATTGTCCTGTCATCCTGTTTCTCCTCTAATCTTTCAGGTTTTTCCTTTAATTTGTCACCCATCTGTATATCACTCACATAAGATGAAGACAGAAAGAAGAAAGGAAGGAGAAAGACAATATTAGAAAGAGGAAGAGGAGGAAGAGGATGTAAGGAGGGAGAGGAGCATGGAGTCAGGGATGGCAGTGGTTTTTGTGTCTCGGGGTGGCATAACAAGGAGGGAGGGTTAATGCCAGAGCAGGTGAGACTGCTGTTTCCAAGGTTACAGACGTCTGCAGCAACCGTCCATCTGTTCCCCTGACACCAGCATCTCTGTGGTGACACAGCAACAATACGAGGATAGAGGGAGAGAGCTATAGGTCAAAAAGAAAGACAGGCAGGGAGAGACAAAAAGGGGCAGAGAAGGAGGTGATGAGGACAGATTAAAGAGGAGAAGATAGGCAGAGGCTCAGAGACTGCATTAGTAGCAGTGCCAGAAAAAGCAGAATTATTCATGAGGCTTAGATTCTCCCCTCACTATAAAACCAGATCAGAGATTGAGCTTCCCAGACAACCAGGCAGCCAGTCACCCTGACCAAAACAAGTCATCAGTCTCTGGTACAACAACATCTACAGTACACACACTGAAGTGTATTCCAGGGTAAATCCTGTGCACCAAACCTCCAATACCGCATGCTGAAGGAATGCATTACAGCATGATACATTATACTTAAGCAATAAGCCACAAGAGGCCGTGGTTTGGAAGGATTTTGATTGAGGAGGAGAGAAAATTAGTGGTAACAGTGTAAAGCTCATTAAGTTTACTAATCAATAATGTAGTTTTACAATGTGGTGAACGAGTAATATTGTGGCTGTTGATATTTGATAATGAGTTGATAACCTGATTAAATATAGGGTGATATAAGCAGCTTTGAATGTGTCTCAGAGAAGGAACATCTTGTCTAGTTTACACAGCTAACCTGAGCCCTGCTGCAACGTATTATAGCTTCACAAGAATTGTAACTGTTGACTTGTGTGTTTTTACAGCCAGTGCCATCAATTTTAAATGAGCTCATGGTGAGTGTGTTAATCTGTCTGCCTTCTGCTAAGATCAGAGGCAGGAGGAGTAAAGGTTTTCACAAGTATTGAGTGCAGGGGTATGCAAACTAGTCGGTAAGATAACAAAGGACACTGGACACTGTGTTTGCAGTTGTTCCAAGAATATTTATAAAACCTCTGGAACCTAATGCGTGTTTTAAAGACAGCATTTAGAAGATCTACACCCTGCTTAAATATTTCAAGCTTCAACAGGACAGAAGCTCAAGTTGTCCTGTCAGTCAGAAATCCCTCCAGTTGACAGAAACTGACACATACACACACACACACACACCACAACATGCCATCTTTGACCTCTGACCCTCTCGCTGGACCCATGACATCAGTCAGAAGGTCATGACGAGGTCACTTCCTGTCAAAGCACTTCTCTCCAACCCAACTGCTGTTGCCATGGTGACAGGGGGACAAGAATGGCAATGACAGCTGAACTGACACATACTCTGAAGGTCTCAAACAAAAGTTAGTACACTGACTATTTCTCTACAACTGTCAACATTTAAAAAACATTGTGTTTCATTCACATTGCTTAATATTCTCAGTTATTCTCTGTTGAAAACAAGTGTTATAGTTTGCCCCTCAATTATCTTTTCCTGTCTAATTTCCCTAGAGGGACAAATTTGATTTGAATTTCTTGCACATGAACTCAAACTTTTCTCCATGTCAGTCAACATGATTTGCTGTTCGTCAAATAGTCATGACACTTAATTTAACATTTAATGGATTAATTTAGCTTACATGGACAGGAAATGTCCATTTTTTTCATGACAGTAAAATATTGACTTGTAGTGACACTAACACACACAGTCAGCAAGACGTGAAGACGCTAAAAGCAAAAGATTTGTGTGCAGCACTGAATCTGCAGAGAAGTCAAGTACTTAATTCTCAAGTATATTGCTGATTCACGTTTGGCGTTAGCATACTGATAACATTGCTACAGCTTGTTACATTTTGTGTGGCGGTCCACAGAAACCCGTCAAATGTTGGCATGCTGCATTTTTGGTGAACAGTCAAAAATGACAGATTTTTTTTTTTGGAAATATACATATTATACTCTGTATTTTATGTAGATGTAAATACATTTTATGTACACTGGATGAATCTGTTTTATCTCCTGGGTCCAAATTCCCCTTTTTGGTGGTGTGGGTTTACTCCAGGTGCTCGAGTTTCTTCCTCATTCTTCATTACCATGCAGAAATTGGGCACTCCAAATTGATTAATTGATTAGTAACTGACTCAACAGAAATTTTAAGTAAAAAACATAAAAAATTTATTCCCTTACTACTTACTGTCAGAGTTTTAAACATATCACTCAGACCAAAGTTGTACCAAATCATTTACACTCAGGTCAAACATTTTGTGTAAAAAATATAAAGAAAAGACGAAAGAAGAAGAAAATTTGTTTGCCTATCTATTGTATTTTTCATACAAGTTCTTGGCAGTGAGCCCTACTGCTGATTAACGCTGGGCTGCTGCTTATCAGCCACTGTCCTCAGCGACCCATCACGCTGGAGAGCGTGACCCAGACGAGTGTCTGCTGTGATGAACCTGAACAATCAATGTTCTGGTCCAGTCTGGTTGATTTCCACGGCCAGTCAGTTCCGTCCCCGGTCCCCTCACACAGTGCACAGCATTAATAAATCTTTAGAGTGGTGTGGCCACAACTAAAAGAACAAAAAGCTCTTCATCTGTCCAGTCTTATTTTTATTCATGGGCTGAAATAATTCAGTACACAGAGTATACAATGTAGATAAAAAATGTATTTATAACATAACATACAACAAGATTTATAACGTCTTACTGATTTCACATATTCAGCTGATTTTAGCCATGGAGAAGAAGAGCAAGACCATGTGAGTGGGGCATTAACATTTCTCACATAACAAATACAGCATGCAAACCACTGAACAGACCAGAACTCAAAGTGTCCACCTTAAATATATCCAACTCTTTTTTTTGAAAACAAATCCACTTACATGCTTGGTGGTTCCAAAACTAAATTAAGTTAATCTGTGAAATGCAACTTAACTCAAATATTGAAATGTTTTCATTGTGTAAAATATGTGTTTGAGTATATCACAGCATAATGGAATACCTGAAAGTGACCAAAGGTTTTCAGATACTCTCTGTTCATTTGTTTTTTAAGAGCTGAGCCAAAATGTCTCGCCGATCTGTGTACAGCAGCTTTAACTGAACCAGAGTAAACTGTTGAGTGATTATAGCTTATTCAGCCTTGATTAGGTACTATTAATGCCACAGAGTACTCAAATTACCCTTTACGGTAATTAGCACTTCAAGCTTTTTCTTCATGTAATGTGTAATTAGGTACTTCTTAAAATTTTAATGCTGTGTATTTCATGTCGTTTTTGATTTTAATTGAAAAAATAAAAAGTATCTGGTACTGTATACTTGATACTGGCTCACTATTTTAAAACAGATCCACTTGATTGATGAAGTCCTGGTAGTACATGATTCATTTCTATGTTATCTTTCCCAAAACAGCTCATGGCGTCACCTGATACTGGCCGTTCACACTCGATACAGTTCATGTCATTACTGATAGTAACAGGATAAGATCGCCAAACATTCACTGCATTGAGCAGTTTATAACATCTAGTAGGGAAAGCCTGAGCTGTAATCACAACTGATTGAGCCTGATGGTCCAAAAGTGTTAGCAATCACATCATTAGAAATTGTAAATTCATCCTAGTCCTGACCATTTCGACTGTGAGAGCTCAAACTGAACTCGTGGAGAGGCAATTAAAACAATACAAACTGGTCTTCCTTTGTCTTTTTGTGCCTAAACCCAACCATACTCTGACCCTTCCACAGCTTTAACCCTTACTATGATGACGACGGTCGAGTACACCTGCTGCTGGTACACTCCTACAGGCCATACCAAGGGTAGGAACAAACAGTCTACAGTAGACGGTCATTTAAGGAGAAGACCTTGTTTCCTAGAAGCCTATTCTAGACGGTGAAACAAGACTGTTGCTTGAAAATGAGAAATAGCTCCACAGAGAGTGGACAAAATAACAGGAACAAAATGGCGTAATGCAATCCAATGCAATAACCCTGCAGTAAGTTGTAACTTTGCTCTGTGCCTTCATGTTACAATGTTAAATTTTTGTTTTCATTATGTCAGAGAGGTGGTTACTGATCTGGTCTCAACTAATCTTCTCAGTGTATAGGTGTGACTGAGATTTCGATTATGTACTGATTTTGCCATGAAATACACACACTATGAAAAGTTTTTCTTCATGTCATCCACTCTTGATGACAAACTGACTGATAGAGAAACAGAACGATAACTCAGGTAAGGAAGGAACCTACTGTACATTAAGATAAAAGTCACCTCAATCACAGAGATGGTAGGATTGGAAGCCAAAGTGCCTATGTGTTGGACAAAGATCAAAAGTCAGAGCCAGAAGCTTCAGCTCAAAAGTAACTGGAGACTCTTGGCTTTATGCGTGTACGTGTTTTGTTGTTCTAGGGATGAGAGCATGTTAAACTGTGCCAGTCTTAGTTTTCTGTCTTGGTCTTGGTCCCTCCCGTCCTCTCTGTCTCTCTGTAATACACACACATTCCTATCTAAGGGAGAGTTGTGTTGATTTCCTATTATATGGGAATAACCATCCAAACAACTTGACAGTTCAAAGCATTGACTTTAAAGTGCAGAGGCAGTAAATCAGTATTACAGGATTTTTCTGTATACTCTGGTTCCACAGTAATTCTCTTTTTAACATGAAGCATACTGTGGCCTATATTCATGTGCTGTGTGATGCTCTGCACGTTATTATATTTTTTAACATCACGTGTACCAACAGTCACCTCAATGTCAGCCACAGATAAAAATTCACAGTAGATGTTCCCTGCAAAGACATTTTAAGAGCTGACGAAATAGCCTATGTGACGAAAATGTTTCCAGCACACCTAGATGGCGGCATTCCAAATTAGGTCCCATGATCAAAAAATCTAACATGAAAACAGCACTACCTGCGAGAAAAAACACCGCTCCAGGATTGCAGAGTCCAGTTAGCAACAACCTTGACATCAAAGAGCTTTCTTTAGCATCACAGAGGAAGTCCACTGCCGGACAACTTCCTTACACACATACCCCCGAGCCCAGCGCCTTGGACCCATTAAAATGCAGGATACTGTAGAACAGTGAGTGTGCTGGTGTAATGGTTTAGAGTGGAGTCAGCTGGGCCTGGGAAAGCATGCACATTCTCTGGCTTTGATTACAGAGGCTTTAAATCTCTCTCACACATATTCACTAACACTCAAACACACACACACAAATATACAGACTGAAATACAGACACACACTAAAACTGAAATACAGATACACACTCCGTCCCCAGAGACCAAAACAGGGCTGAACTACAGGCCTCCAGACAGAACATATTTACTCAAAAATGGAGGGTTGTTGGCAAAGGACAGTTTCTGTTGCTAAAAATACCAACACATAAAGTCAGACCAGCCAGGCCAGCTTGTAATGTCATTACAGAAAAGTGTAGAAAATGTAAAAAGAGAAGAACAAACATGCAAGAAAAAGGTCAGAGGGACTTAAAAGGCTTTCCCCTGAATCTGCCTCCCTGTCTCTGTTTACCAGTGAGAGGAGAAATGTGTTTTGTATAGCAAAAGGCTGTTAGATATAGGACTTCTATATGAACAATTCTGACCTGATCGCACCTGTTGTTGCCTCTAACCATGAGCACAAATCATAGGCTACTGTGTGAACAAAAGACTGGAAGACTGTTTTTCTACCACAAATTAAGCTGAAACTGACAAAATGTAGTGAAAGTTTATCAGCCAAGTCAAAAATATAACTATAACTCAAAAATAATAGTTAGTTAGCTAGCTAATTTTGTTAGCATTAGAGTTTAGATATACTGTATGCAGTATGGATGATTTACATATGTGGTGGTGTGGTTTTATGGCAAAAGGTGACCTTAGCTAGGTAGCTAGTTAAAACAACAATACTTGTGTGTATAGCTACCAGTGTTTTCATTTAAGCTACAACAGCACATCCTCTTAAGTTGCTCACACCTTGTACCAGTCATAGTCCTAGACATAAACAGACACAACCATCTCAATATCTATACAAGCATTAAGATCATTTGAAATGTGATGAGGAAAATGGGAAATATTGTGTGGAGAAATCAGGCTAATTGGTTGCTAAAAGCCAAAGGAAAGAAATTGGAAATTTTAAGAAATGAAGTGAGCAAGAGAGTAAAATGAATATTATCAGCAAAGGAAAAAACATTAAAAGCTTACTGCATTTTTTACCAACTGATTGGAGGTTACACTCAATTTTAATTAACTGTGTAACCATATTATCTAACTTTTTAGTAGTTACCTTTTATAGTACATTTTGTCAGGTCTCTATAGAATGCATGTATGGCTCAAAAAGCTGCAATCAATGAAAAGGAACATCAGTTATAATTAAAATACATTTTTGAATCTTAGCATCCTAATATTGACATAAATTTCTTTCCTCTCATAAATGTTGAAGTTTGAGGACACTCCATTCCTTTATATATCATTTTAATATCAGCGCAACATCTGAAACTCTGTAGCCAGATGTTAAAATCTTGTCCATGATCTGGTAGGAATTATGAACAGTGAACACTCCTGTTTAAACAAAGCATTTGCTTGACGGTGGCAATGCCTTTCCCAGTACCGGCTGTTGAGTGGCTGATTTTCTGAGCTGTCTGCACTTCCTAACCTCTTGAGGCTACATGACACATGATCTTAAAGAGCTCTCACTGCTCTGGCAAATACTTAAAAAGCCACTCTGTATTAGGTTCAAGTGAAAGCTTATCTCTGTTGTATATTTTTGTCACTCTGTTGGTGTGTGTATTCTCCAGTATCATGTGTTGAGATTGTCAGCTGAACAAGACTGTGGCTACTGGGCAATTTCATCACTTTGCGCTTGCAAAATGTAAGCAATCATAAACATTCATGTGCAAAGACCAGAGAGTTAACACTGGAGAATTCCACACACACTTGAAGAAAATATTCTTATCCATACACTGTTGAAATATCTGCTGCATGAGTCATGCAATTCAGTCTAGAGTCTTTGTTTTTCCCCTTAAAATAACAGAAACTTCTGACAGTTTTAACACAGAAAATTTCCAAAAATGGTCTTGGAAGAAGATCACTTTTTGTAGTTGTACTCTTTATGCAGCACACATTTTCAGAAAAAATCACATTAAAGGAACAGTTTGACATTTTTTTTGAAATATGGAATACAGACTTAATATTGAAACCACTCTCATCTGTATAGGTAACTATGTAGTTGTGAGCCAGCAGCCCCAAAAATATACAACATGTTGCTCCCAGTGATGCAAACAGTGCAGCATTTGTGACTTTAAGTTTAAGATTTTAATCCTGGAATAATGTGCTCTTGTCAGGAAGTGTTTACAGAGCAAAGCAAGAAACTTCTCCTCCACAGGGAGATGGTCAGGCACCGAAGAGGTCAGGCAACCAATCAGTGTCTTGTATAAGAATATTTTTATTATAGGCTGGACACTAGCAAAACAGGGCTTTTACTAAAACAGTATTGTTTTATAGAATCTGTTTGTATGACAGCAATGAGGAATGATGAAGGTTTAACAATCAAGTGGAACTTAACACGAGTAACTAGGAAAGAAACTGTCTCAATGCACCACTACACAAAGTCCTTGGGGCTTATTGTACCACAAAGCTTCCTCACATTGATTTGCATAGAGCACTTGAAACACGACTAATATACATGATCGTGTCCCATGGTGTTGAATTCCCTGGCTCATCCACACTTCATGTCACCGACACTGCAACATGCATATCCTCAGACAAATGACTGAAACACATATGCTTCTGTACAACATGAACACACATTCTCTGTGGTCTTAATAGGATTCACGTGTTAACATGGACACAGTACTAAGTGTGTTCTACACAGATGGTCCGCTTGTAACATGCAGCATGCCATCTGCATGGATGCATCATATGAGCAGCTTAAGGGCAAGAGGTGGTTCAGTATCTGGTGTCATGATCATAGAGGATTACACAATAATTTACTTCTGAATGGATGTTAACCCTATTCTTAACTGTACTTCTTTTAATGTCAGGATCACACCCCCTGCATATCTGACAAAAATAACAACAAACTGACTTGGACATAACATGATATGGTTTTCTAGCAGTTATAGTTGTTGTGATGCTGTCACGGCTCAGCTCCTTTCTCAAATAACATGAGGATAAAATAGCTTCACGATAATGTAGCAACATACCAGTCGGAGTCAAGGTCAGACCAGTTAGCTTGGCTGTGCTGGAGCCACACACCGCAGTGGTCTAAATATAGCATTATGGGCATGTAGTCTGAGCATCAACAGTAGCCTTCCTCAGCCTCTACAAGATCTCTGACCCCACAGATACAGCATTAGGAGGTAACTGGACTGCAGGAAATTAGCAGAATAACAGAATGATGGGTCAATGGGATGTTACAGATAGATAATGTAACACACAGCAGAGACAAGAAACTCGAAGCCCCTCTCTTTTCCTGTGTCAGTAGGTGACAGCATGTCTCTGAGAACACTTAAGCTTTGAGCAGACTGGATGGCAGGAGGTCAGGGTAGCTGTGAGAAACACTGCTCTGTTGTTACTAATGAATGTCTCTCTGCTAATGTCTCTCTCTCTTCAATGCTTCCATCCAGTATCCCACATAAATAGGCTCATGAGCACTGAGATCTCACAAGTTGACCTTGAGTTGAACTTTTGATACTTACCGATCCAAAGGTAAAGAATGACTTTCCATCTCCAAAAACACAAAAGTGTGAAGGAACCCCCCAAAAAACAACAACATAATATACTGGCACCCGGTGGTGCCACTGTTGCCATGGCAACGCACCCAGCAGAAGAGCCACAGAGCAGAGACACAGGGATGAAGGGTAGGGGAAAAAAGAAAAGAAGTGGATGAGATACACACCTACCTGTACGCAAAATGTTAACTCGTATGCATCAATGGCGATTTGAACGGAAGCTGCAAGTATTTGCAATACATTGCTAACAATGACTTGAAATAACAATGGCTAGTATACGTTTGAAACTTTTCACATTTACAGTTACATCTTTTTAAGAACATTCTGTGTTTGCATTAAAATCTAATGTTAAAAACAGAGGTGTTCTTTGAGTGGAGTGCAGATTTGTTTTGAAGTCTATACAACTATAAAGCTCTCCTGTGAGCATCCATGTTTTTCCAATTTCTCAACTGGAACGCCGTCAATTCAGAGGTGACGTCGCTCCCAGTCCCGACCTCCGATGTAAATGGAGCACAGCATTTGTATCCAATCAAGCTGCCTCGAAATGTTGTCTGAAAACACCCTACGTCCTTCACTGGTCAAACAAGCTACATGGTGGACATGTTTCATAGACAGAGGAGATTACAGCCACAGAGTTGGACAAATGATATTAGAAGAGAATGTGTGCCAATATCGGTGATAAGAGAGTAAAAATTATTGCAGACACTGCTGGAAAAAAGTTGTAGTTTTAAACGTGGTGACAAATTAAACTCACAAATTGAATTAATATGTTGGTATAATAAGTGTTGTGCCGTTTAAAATGAAGTATCATTTCCAATATCCTTTTGATTAGATTAAACTTTAAAGATGTCTGTGGTGGAAATGGAGGAAACTGAGTTATCTTCTAAAGAGAGAGAGAGAGCGTCTGCTGTGTGAATTCTTTTGAAATCACCCTCAGCCTTGTGAGCTCCATGTTCCATAAATGTGTCCGTGAGTGTGTGTTTGCCTCAACCAGAGAGCTCAAAGACCACGACCATAACCACTGCTCTCTCACATGATTGTAGGACTTGGAAATATCACAGTGGCCGAGGGGCAAATACATCAGCGTGTGAGACAGTGAGTGTGTGAGAAAGCTCTTGGATTGTGTACTATTACCTCACCACTTCCTGTGTTACAGAAAAACTTAGCAGGGCATGCATGATTACCTCTTACACACACACACACACACACACACACACACACACAGACTACCAGATTCATCCCAGTTTAAACATAACCAAACAAAAACTGTATCCTAGCTTTATTCCTTTCCTGCTTTTCTACATCACTTTAAAGACTATGGTGGATATCAGACTGTAAACACATCAGATTCTATTGTTTCGAGGCACAATTATGAAATCACAATGTTCTTGTGCTCCATTTATGAAATAAAATGAGGGAAATTTTCATCTTTATACTTTATACCTTGAAACTTCTCCCTTCCTTCTTCCTTTATACCCTCCCTTCCTTCCTCTTTCCGTCATCAGTGCCTTCGTCAGGATAAAGAACTGAGAGCAAATTGCTTTTAAGAAGTGTACCAGGCAGTTCAAATTAGATCTGAAAATCACAGACTGATACCTGAGATCTGTAGTGTTTCTAATGTGAGTAAATTCAAACTGCAACATCATGAATCTTAAACATCCATAGAGGCAGGCAGCACACTGCATTTGGACTGACGGGATGATGGATCCTCCCACAACATGTTGGGAGGCGCTGGCAGCATTGTCACTTTTGGTCTGGCTGTAACTTTAGTCCTAACCCCAGAAAACGTTCAAGACCCCTCCTCCCTCCATTCTTCTTCCAGTAACAGTCTGATCTGAACGAACTTTGTTTATTGATTTTATCTCCTTTTCTCCATCCCTCTTGCCTGCTCTTCTACACCTTTAATAGTGTTAAATAAAGAGTATTATGCCTGATTGACAGTTTTCACCTGCATTCTAAGAAGGGAGGCTTGTTGTAGCTGCAGTTGAATCATTCATCTACAATGGCGCCCCCATATATTGTAATTGACAGAAGAATGGTGCGTTGCAGTTGTACTCGGAAGTCAGAATTTCCAAGTTCCTGGTTGGAGGTTTCAACTGGAACTCACCCTGAAGTTGGGTTCCCAACTCGGAAAGTCAAAGAAACCCCACCAACCCTGGCATAAGAATTGAAGATGGCTGCTAATCACATCAATAATAGTGAACACTCTGCTAATTTTACTGTTTATATCAGTTCTGTCTTATTTGTTTCACATTAAGTCAGTCATACTCATAGTACTGTTCAGTTTTTATCAGTGGACATGTTGCTACGCTGTTTGTATGAGCAAAATACCCACATATAGTGTTGTTATCAACAATGGCTAGCAATGACATTGGCTAGTCTGAGATACGCTTGAAACGGTTCACATTCATGGCTTAATGTTTCTTTTTTTTTTGAACTGTTAAATTTGAACAGAGTTTTAAGAATGTTCTGAAGTGTTTGTATTAAAATCTAATGTTAACAACTGAGGCGTTCTTCAGGTGGACTGCATATTTGAAGTTGTCTTTACTCCAAAAGAGCAACTATGAAGGCTCTGTGAGCGTCAATGTTTTTATGACTTCTCAACTGTAACGCCGTTAACTCTGAAGTGACGTCACTCCCAGTTCTGATTTCTGACCTCCAACGTAAATGGAATGCAGCAGAAGTTGTCAGTGGTGCTATACATTAGAGCCCCACCAATACTGGAGTAAAAAATATATATTGATATTACTACTCTGCTATTCTTTATATACCTAGGTTGGTAGGTTGGTGGTCCATTTGTGTTCAAGACACAGTAAACATCTGTAGATGAATGGATAGAGTGTCAGTATCATATGAGCATTTGGATATGGATATGGTCTAATGTTGACTGCTGTGTCGGCCAGCTGGGGAAACACACAACCAAGCAGAAATTAGTAGCCAGCATTAAGAATGACGCATTATCTTTGCAGATGGATAACTAGCTACTAGAACTGTAACTGGGGAAAACAATAATGTACATTAGAAAACATCTAAACATGATGATTATGAGAAAGCTCTGAAATTATATGGTTATACTGTCATTTTTATGAGAAACAGTTGACTCTGTGTGTGTATAAAAAACTAAAAAGTAGGTAAACTGTCCTTTACCCTCCATTTAATCCAAGTTTTAAGTCCAACAGTGTACAGGGACCCTTTTATATCCCTCTATGCTCCAATAACAATCCCTCATACCCAGCATATTGACTATTTTCTTTCTTCTCTTTTTATATTCTTTTTCTCCCAGTAATCCTCCATTTCATCTGGTCTTGACTCTGGACTCTGGGGCTCAGTCAACAGTCCTCTGGCCTAGTTCTCACAGCAGCACCAGTCCACCCAGTCTGCCCAACACTGTATTGAGAGCTCCACTCCACCACTCACTACAGTGGATGAGAAGCTTACTGTCTCCTCTCGTTCTTTTGTTCCCTTTGTTTCCCCCCACAGCAAGACAGAAAAACAGAGGAAATCCAGCAAGAGAGACAGAGGGGAGAGAGAGAACGGGTGGAGGCAGGCAGAGAGGGATGTAAGGATTATCCAGATTTTTTGTTGTATAATCGAGCCAATTCACACGTTAAAAGAGCAATGCAAGAACCAAACAAAAGAGGCTAATTTCACACTGCTTCATATGCATAATCGGCTGGCTGTGAGTTTTCAAAAAGAGGATCAAACTCATTTTTATCAAGGTTGGGGATGGATGTATAACCCACAGAGGAAAATGCTACAAAATATATCTCTCCACTTCTCTCAGAGAGAATGGTGGGGTCTTTTGTCTGTTCTGTGATTCACTTACACAGGTAGAGCTTTCTGTGCTCCTTTAAAATACTGAAAGGGATTAAACGGCGACATGTGCTCACAGATGGATTAGTCCAGATGGGCCCTTAAAGAACATTTTGATAACTCTAAGTCTGATCATTTCCAACTTGGTCTTGTCTAAATAATTAATACTATGTAGAGGGCTAGTGGACAATGACAATTTGCTGCTACATTCAAAGACATAATTCCTGCCTCTTTAATTTAAAATTAAATGGATTTCTTGACTCTGTGAACATCTCCTTGTGATGTAAAATAAAACTGATATCTTAGTTTCACAGTTTTGACGCCTGCTATCATCTGGATCGTTAGCAAAATGTCATCAATCATTACGCAGCCTTGAGCCCGTCTGTCTACAAATTAATCATAATACATTCATGTGTTTGTTTAGATATTCTGCCGAGAAACTGTCCTTGCTATGAACATGAGAGCTTCACTGTAGATTTGAAGAGGGAGCGGTACAGGACGATGGTCTCTGTAGTTCTCATTTCCCTTCGCTCTACTCCACCGTGGCTGTAACAAAACTACAGCTTTACCCCGAAGACCAATCATTTGTTACCGTCCAGGTCCAAGATGGTATCAAGACACTTTTCTTCTCACGATACCGTTACATCCCTACTGATGAAGAAATAAAATAGGATTTGTCAGATTCAGCGTGGCAGGTAACTGACATCATTGTATGTTGCAATAATTTTGCATTATAGTATTATTAAAACCTCTACTGGAGGAGGTTTTATTGGATGGTTGGCAGATAAAACATCCTACTTTGTGAGGTTTCCCCCAGGAAGTTGTTGTCGCGTAAAGCATCTTCTCTCATGATCAATTTACCTCATAAACGTGGAGTAATGCTTTTTTCTGTAACGGTTTTGTTGTTTTTCAGGGTTTACTTTCATCAATTTGTATTAAATTTTTATGATTTTAACTGGTCCTTGTTTCACTGTGGGAAACTCCTCTACCAACAGTCAACATTAGTTTCTTCTGACTGTGACCACAATCTTTCCCTAACCTTACCCTTGTACTTTTACTCTTTTAAATCAAAGCAAACCTTAACCACAGATGAGGCAGTAAAAAGCTCATATGAATCATTTTTGTGATGGTCCTTTGCTATTTTGTGGTTTCATATCTTGAATTTATTTGCTATCAGCTTTAAAAATGTTGAGTGTACCTGTACTTCTCTTTCTTTAAAAAGCATTATGCAGTATGAAGATAAGTGGAGTCATGATTTCCTCCACCATGCTGAGTAAATCACTTCTCCCGGCACATAGGCTGGCACTTTGTTTCAAACGGAGGGGGATTAGCATGCAGATGAGGAGACAGAGGCTGCCTTGCTGCATAATTGATGAAGTGCAGCAGCTAATTCCAATCTAAACATAGTGATGAAGGGAAAGAGGAAACCATCTGTGTGTTGTTGTGTCTCTGCACTGCGAGGCCAGATGTCATAGACACCCTATCAGCCAAACATCTGCACTACGGGGTGTCTGCACCATGTTTTGGTTAAAACAATACTCTTGAATATCATGTAATATGCCAGTCAGTGGTAGGCCTGAATGCACACACAATCAATTTCTACATCACATACTATTGTAGGAGGAATGAAAGATGAGAGATGAAGCGTAAAGAGAGATACGTACTAGCATTACTTTCAGACATGAATACAACTATTTAGATTTTCCTTTGAGGATTCATACAGTCATTTGAAGTTTATGTAACAACAATAGAAAAGCAGAAAGAAAAATGACCTACACAGGGGGGAATGTTCCTGGAGTCTGACCCATCCAAACTGATATGTAATGATGTTATCACGATAGAAATGTTCATATCAGTCAGTATAGATAATTATAATTTGAGCAACGAGTACCTCTGTTCCTGCGATGTGATTGGCTGCTCATGATTCATTTCCCTGCATGTTATCTAAGCATGGGAATTATTCACATCAAACGTTTACTGACAATTTGTTATATTTCTGTATATTTCTATATATTTTTCGACCAAAATTACATCAGCCTTTTGTATTGCAATATAATTTGTAGCAATCTACAGTATACATGATAATGGGAAAGAATAAACAACAGTGTGTATCAAGCTCCAAAAACACTGCATCATGCTCTTCTCAGTGCAGCTTATTGTTGGATGCTGCTTCTCTGGTAAACTCCATGTCTCCTCTTTGTAACAGACTTTCTGTTAAAATTCTTCTCCATATCCAAGCTGAGATGACCCTAGTGGCATCATTAGACTTGAGAAAGCTCCGCCAGAGCCACAGATGACATTATAAAACTCAGTTTGAGAGGTGCTAAACAGTACAAGTAAACAGATTTTGATGTGGAGTTCCCCTCTCAGCTCCACGAAGCTTTCAGGCCAAAACAGTATTTCATGCATAATCAGACATGAACCACAAAATGTAGATAGAGATTTACACACAGGACAAGCAGCACTCTGATAAAAGTAAGATCGAGGTGGGGCCATCCACATTATCTTTCATCGGGCGGTACGCTCACATCAATCATCCAGGCTGTTATAGCTATGAAGATGCCACTTAGCTGTTCCTTTCCTCTCCTTTACTGGGCTGCGTGTCATTATTATCTGCAATGCTCCAATCGTGTGAAAGGGCTGTGGATGCACACTGGAGGTGCGTCCGTCAGACCACTTAGTGTAAGTGACGGCGACTGTTACTGTGACCCTCGGCACTTAGAGAGATATGTGTGCAGAGGTAAGGAGGACAGGAACTTGTCTTCGATGGCTGAGCCTGATGAAACCCAAACTAATTAGACTGAATGTGTCTGTGTCAACTAGACGTTGTTCTAGTTAAAAACATGGTAATTTAAAAAATGTTACTTACAATATTATCTGAGCCAAATGTCATAATAGTTGTGGGTTGCTGTTGACTTTGACATTAAAGCTGAACTTTATTTTAATGTTAATAATGGATCAAGTGACTGTGTGCAGTGTGAAAGGAGACGCTCAAAGCGACAAACCCACAGAAAACTGTCAACCCCCTATGCAGCATTTTAGCATTAGCATTAGCATTAGCGTTAGCATTTTTCAGCTCACAATCACAGCAAGCAGCTGCAGGTGGGGATCAAAACAGAGCGAAAAGGTCATCGATTATTGGACTTTTGTGTGCCGCAAACCAGAAACGTAAGTTCATGCTAATGTTGCTCCATACCCCCTGAATATATAACCACAGTAAGTAATTGTTTTCTTACAGGTTAACCATAACAACTGCATGAGAAAATAAGTGTAATATGAACTTACTGTCACATAACAGCATAATGTGAAAATTTTGCTCATGCTTGGGTTGTCCTTGGCCACTGTGCAAGATGTTCTAATATAAAGCTACTTTAACACGTGACAAGAAGCAAGGTGGGGCTCCCCAGCACTACAGCATGTAGTTAGATATAGAGGCTGTCAGTGGTGATGGAGAGCAGGGGCGGGGTTTCTTTATGGCTGAGGGCAGATGCTGCATTATAATTTTTCTACTCTGAACTTCTCTGCATCTGTACCATTCTACTTAAATCCATAGCTTCTAACATGAAAAAGGAAACAAATGTTAATATAGTCTATAGTCTGATACCACAATCATGCAAGCTTCTACACATGTAACCACATACAAATCCAATACAAACTCATGCTTCTAAAATGAAGATGTGATATATAGAGCATGAAGAGAACTCTCTTTTCTTTCAGTAGCTTCTTTTTGAAATGAATATTGATTTGCCACATTCATTGTTATTCTCTGTCTCTGTCTCTGGCCTGTTCATAATGATCAGTGTGTTTTACAGTGAACAGCTGAGTGTGATGAGAAGGCTTTGACAGGCCTGACAAAGGGCTCAGTGAGAGAGGCTGTCTTGGCTGGCTCCCAGCAGCCTCCATGCCTCCCACGACCAGTCCTCCCCATTCATCTCTACCGGCCCTAACGAGCCCCGGGGCCCTAACAACCTCTGAGATTTTAACGAACTCTAACGAGGGAGATGCTCCTTTACGTGTCCCATGATTCTGCTGGCACGTTGGCACCTTTTACCCATGAACTGAAGTGAATGTTAACACATGGTTGTTTTTGGAACAAAAAAAAAAGTTTCAAGGTCAAAATCATCTGAATTATTTAAAAAAACAAAACCATGCATGCCAATGAGGGTAATTTCCCTTGACACAGAAAACCTGTATTTAACTTACTTCTTCTGTGACTTTAAAAATCTGCTCTGCAAACTAGATTGATTCTTCACCAACTTTCACCTTCAAAATGAATTTGCTTAAGAAATTCTCAAGTTACAAGGAATATAAACCTGAAAGCCTGATACTGCAGCGAAAACAGTAGCAAAAGGACTGAGTGAAGTCAACTTGTTTCAATGATGATGATGCCGCAATAAATGTAATCGAGGTGAAGTCAGTTCATGCTGTTTTCTCACAGAGGTAAATTTTGGTTTTAAAATACTATCATATTAGCTGTAACACACCACCCAGGTTTATATTTGTAATTGTGGCTGGCTAGTTGTAGTATTTCATCGACTAGCTAGCATGTTACTGGTTAGCTCGCTAGCAGCAGTACCTTGCAAGAAGTCATGCAAGAAGTGACTACATCACCAAACTTCTGCCACCACTCATTTTGGAAGATGGAATCAAGACATACAGCACTCACAAAGATGAGAGCTGTCTGTATTTTTCCTCTCTCTTTCTACTGACACGCATCCCGGCCTCTGTTTTTAACAACAGCGCTGCAGTGGGAAGTCCTCTGGACCACACAGACACAAACACACCACAGACTGGACTAATGATACGCCTCTACAGAGCATCTTCAGTTCTGCAACATGGCCCACAGTCATAGGACATAATTGTCACAGGCTTTTAAAGAGGATGGACAACAATGGGTGCTCTCTGTGAGGAGACTGACCAGTTTACTTCCAGTTCTCCTGGTTTGCTGATGTTGTTGTTTTCCCAGTTTACTAGTTTAATGAGGTGGCAGACCAGCCACAGACCACAGTGTCCACTGAACCCAAGCACTAATTAGATTTTCTTCCCAAGTTGTAGAAAACATAGAAATTCCAATTTTTTTAAATAAAAGGCTTTCAATGTATTATACAGTGCGTATTGAGTCTCATGTTGTTTTGCTGTTTGTTAAGTGCAAACTCTAGAATAATGTCAACCAGTGACAACCAGGGCAGCTCTGCAGCAGTTGAGCCTTTACGATAGTGAACGCTGGAGTTTGTCAAACGTTGCTTGAAGGAATCAGAGTGGATCAGGGAAAAGATTTTCTCAAAGGAAAGCAAATGTGACCTTTTTGACCTGAATGCCAAGCTCTATTGTAAATCTACAAAAAGTAGGTGCCATTCATCACCTAGATCACCATCCCTATGAGGCGTGGTGGCAGCAAGGTGGAGGTGTTTTGCAGCAGCAAACGACCCAATTGCATGTAGAGGTGAAATGACTGGTTGATTAATCAACCAAATTGTTGATCAATCGAGAAAATAATAGTGAGATTAATCAGTGATGAAAATAATCCTTAATGCAACACTGATGCAATGACACTGCTATCCTGACAGGGTTTCAGAGGATTTGTGAGGAGGATTTGGTAAAACTGCCCAAACACAGGAGGCACACCTGAATAGTAGATTACACTTTTTTCCACTATCTGCTCATGTCTGCATATACAGCTGCGCATCCACTCTCCACATCCACATCTGTTTTGGAGTTAATCCAGCCCCAGAGAAACCTTGAGGAAAGCTGAAAGAAACCTCACTGCCTGTGTGGTTTGTGGTCCGACTATAGTAGAGGTACTGTGCGCAAGTATATACCTGTTTCCTAACGAACCTGGCATTTTTAACTTGTCGGTCTTTGTTGTTGGATAAACTATGTAATGGTGACACTCTTTGCACATTTCTATACGGCAGTTTCTTATTACATATTGGCCAATATACACTGACTCCAATACATCTGTAATTATCTAATATAAATTGCTACTAACTTTACCTCTATATCTTTACAATGTATCTATATACTGTACATTATGTGTTTTAAGTTTTTGAGCCTCTTATACAAACAATGAGAAATGCAGCAAATTCTCACATCAGAGAAGCAAATGTTTTGGAATTTTACAGCAGAAAGGACATTTCTTGTCAATCTCAGTGACTATGAAAAGGACAAGTCATCAAAACAAATGAATCACTGAAACTCATACATTTTGACTATCTGGTGTGTAAATGGACATTTAGGAGATAATTACTAAACATTAGATAAGAGATGAGATTTTTAATAATTACTATTATATATCAGACTGTTTTTATTGTTTATAAACAATAACAACCAAAGCCTTTTCTCTCCTGTTTCTTAACAAACCAGGAAATCATATTCTCCTTTATTCCATCCTCCTGCTGCTGTCAACAAAATATTACCAGTATCCACTGGTCTGTAGCCAGCTGACCGTGAACGTGACCTCTGTGTCTCATCATATTACCCCTCTGTGACCTGTGTGTGTGTGCGTTGGCGTGTGTGTGCAATTCACTAGAAAGTTGCGAGACATAGCCTCCAGGGCTGCACACTGGCAGACAACAACATAATGCCACACACACACACACACACACAAACACAATGTACTGTATGAGCGTATGGAAAAGGTCCATACCTATATCTCTAATGCCACAGTGTCCTATACAACACTAAAGAGACCACTGCAAGCTTGCATACATTATCCAGATGACACACAAAGAACAGACACACAGGGAGTGACTGGTTGCCTTGGGTGGAGGATCTGCTGAGGAGAGAAAGAGGAAGTGAAGATCTGAGGAGGAGCAGGATGAGGAAGAGAAAGACAATGAGGAAAGAGGAAGAAAAAGTGCTTTCAAAACAGAATGGAGCCGACCTGCTGCCGTTGGCATACAGCAACATTTAGCTTGGCTCTTGTTGTAAACTCATGAGCATGCATGACACCTAAAAGCACCAAGTCCCAGGTCCACCATAAACTTAGGTTGTCCGCAAGCTGAAGAAACTCAACCCAATCTACAATGGCATTTAAGACATGTTAGGCCACAAAATAAAAGACAAATAACTAAGACACAGATAACTGTTTAAATGTATTCTTTCCATAATGTTCGTTCCATAACAATGCTCTTTACATTCACGAGTTGAGTGGACTTGCATTTGTGTCAAACTTAGTGACCGACAGGAAGTGTAAATAATCTATATAAATAAAATAAAACAGCCATTTTATTTGATTTGATAGACATTTAGGGCCAATACCAACAATTTAATTTTCAGTTAATCTGCCGATTCTTTTCTTAGTCAATTGATTTAAATTTTGTCTGTAAACTGTTGGTAAGAGGTCAAAACTGTAGATGACTATTTAGCAAATCCCAAAGTCACTTCCTGCAATTAAATGGAAAAAAAAACACAGGATAACAATGCAACGTGATTAACCACTGGGTCAGAGTCAGGAGTTGTGAAAATAGTCACAGCCTTTGTGGTTTGCTAATCACAACAGTTCAAATCGCGATTTCGGTTAAAATTCAATAAATCGCTCAGCCCTACATCTAACTGTGACGATCTGGATAGAGGGCGTGTACTGCACTAATCATACATTGGGATATTTAAGTCGTCTTCTCTGCAGTGACTGATTCTGCCCAAGTCTTGCATCCCACTCAATAGACCAAGCTGTCATAACCAGCCTGTTTCCAAGAACCAATGAAAAAAAACAACTATTAATCCATTTGTATCTTCTGACAAATGGCTTCTTCTTTGGAGAACTATAAACTCTGAATAACGCCACATTGTTTCCTGTTGAGTCAAAGTGAGTTTCAGGGCTGATGACTCAATGATTCTTATCCACTCACTGACATCCATTCATTGCCTCCTTGGGGACTCAGGAATTCATCCATTTCAGACTGGAGCAATGGTGTTTTTTGGCCCAGGTTGTAGTGACCCATATATTTCAGAGTGAGCTGGATGACATAAACAGTAGGACCATTAGAAACCCAATGAATAATAGATGAAAACAGAGACGGTGTAAGAGAAGCGCAAGCAGGGAGAAGTCTTTAAAGTGGTATTCTTTGAACACTGATTACTCAGTTTCTTTCTGTACTCTGTGTGTGTGTTTGAGCATCAGTAACTGAGAGAACCGGAGAAGTAGGACAGAGATAAATACTACAAATGTTTATAACAAAGTGTGAACTCACTCCTGAGGTTTTGCTGATATTGCTCTTGACGTTTTGGCTTACGAGATGTATTAAAATCAACAGAGTTCCTCTGAGGAGGCCTGGCCATGACAACGCCAAGAGCCAGTTCTGAGAAAGTCAGAGTCAGCTGAAACCACAGCTTTCTTTAGACTACAATGTGACACCATGTTGCTCTGCAACTGTCTGGAGGAGGGACAATATGAAAATTTCATGTCACAATTATCCTGGCCAAAACACAATGGAGCTATTTGCGGTTTAGCTACATAGCTAGCATTATCTGGCTAATATTAGCTTAATTCAGTCATGACCAAAACAGCATCATGACGTAACAAATATTTAGATAAACGTCAACATTAGTATAACTAAACCAACACTTGCTGCATTAATTAACTGACACTAAAGTTGGAGTTCTTTGTTTTGGCAAACTGAGCCTTCAGCCATGGTGACAGGCTTAGTGTTTTGGAATGACTGGTAAGATGCAGCTCCCCCTTGTGGCAGTTCAAAATAAATCAATACTGGACTGTATGTTGGCTAGACAACTTTTTTAAGTCACTCGTGAGGATTTTAACAATTATCCCTTCACTACAATCAACTTAATGTGAGTGTTTTTTATCGCGATAGGCGATAAAATCGTATATCGTCCCATCCCTAGTCTGGTGACAATTCAGATATGTCTCCAGTATCAAAACCACTACTACTGTGAAGAACAGACTGTTACTGTAGGTTATGGGATCAACTGACAAGAAGCAATTAATATGTAATTTATTGTGCCAGAAGAAAAATGAACAACAAGAAATACATGTTTTAAAAAACAAGCTGATTTGATTCTGACATTGCACAGTACTTCTGTGTACCACTCACTTTATCCCTACATCCTGAACTCTGTTAAGGAGCAGTACTGATGCTGTGTCATAGGTGCTGATGTTGCTATGCAACCAACCTAAATGGTTTTCAGAGGGATGAACATTTTGACAAGTCTGTTTTCATCTCGAAATGGTTGTATTTGGCAGAATAATGATTTCCCATTAGCACGGAACCCTTGAAGCTGCCTTGATTTATGATCTGCGTGGTGGGTATATCCCATTATACAGCTCTCAAAAGAATCTCCTCTGTGTTTTTAGAGCTTGATCCACACTATAAGTCAGGAGATTTCTGCATTTGTTGCTTCAACTTTTGCATTTCTTTTTAAAAATATGCTGTAGTCCTTCCCCCAGAGTGCTCCCGCCGATGTTAATGCCTCTTTGGATATGTTTATTCAGCCATTTCACCCTGTGTTATACTGAACTGAAATTAAATTAATCTTTGGGGTGCAATTGAAATGTTCTGAGACTTTTCCTGTTACAAACAAACAGAGGTGCGAGCAGCAATATTCATGAATCAGTATTACATCTGGACCAGTGTTACACACATTTTTGTGACCACTTGCAGGTACACATTTGAGATTTCACCATGTAGGAGAAGCAGTATCATGTCAAAGCCTGCAAGGATCTCCCATCAACAGGCCCGGGATGATCCAACCTTCATGCCAAAGATCATCACTGGAGACGAGAGGTGGGTCTACGGCTATGACCCAGAGACTGAAGAGTAGTCTTCACGATGAAAGAAGTATGCAAGACCGAAGAAGTTGTGTCTTTCATTTTTTTTAGACATTCACAGGATTGTGCACCTTGAATTCTTCCCGCAGGATCAGACTGTCAACTCTCTACTGCACTGTGCTCTCCACCCACCCTGCTCGCCGGATTTGGCTCCCTGTGACTTCTTCCTCTTCCCCAAGATGAAATTCAAGCTGAAGGGTCACTGTTTTGACACAGTGGAGGCGATCCAGTGCACGTCGCAGATGATGCACTTACAGAGCTTCCAGGGATCGTTCTGAGCACAGCAGGAATGCTGGGAATGGTATACTGCTGCACAGGGAGACAACTTTGAAGGGAATGGCAGCCAAATGTAAATTATATACGGTTTTTGCTCGTTATAAGCACCGTCTCAGAACTTTTTGATTACTTCTCATATTTACTTCTATATTCTACAGTCTATTTAAAATTGGGAATAGTCTTCTGTGTATCATCTCCTACTCCCATATCTCTCACTGTTACAACACAAAGACAATAATCTCTCCTTACTGCACAACAGGAGTGTAGCACAGGCTGTGACCTCTACCACTGGGGTCACACTAATGGCAATAAAATCTGGAAGAAAAACAAAGCGAAACGTCTATCTACATTTCATCTCTAATCTCTAATGCACAAAAGATTTACTGCCACTCAAGTTGCAGTATCCTTATTAATGATGTAGGGATGCACAAACAGCAACACTTAAAACTGGAAAGACAAAGAGGGGGAAGACATGGGATGATAGACAGACAGATAGGCGTGCACAGCTGCATGGGCGTCTGACAGGCAGACATATTGACAGAGACTGTATCATGAACCATTTGATGGACGCTTTCATCCAGAGCATCTTCCAGCAGCAGGAGTGCCTACAGTGCATTTAGCATGGGTGGGTACTGAACCAGTATAAAGCCTGGCAGTGGCCACTGTTAGTGTCATGCTGGAGCCATCATCATACAGGCAGGCAGGCAGACAGGCGGGTAGAGACAGACAGAAAGGCATAGATGCAAGGAGGGCTGGGGTGTCTGACGGCTGCACGGCTTCTCACGCCTTCATGTTTTCCTGACAGATCAGCCTGACAGAAAATCAATGACGCTGCACTCTCATGGAGACGCACAGTAACCACGGGGAAAAAGGCGAGAACAATATAGCGAGGCTGAATATGCAATAGTCATGTCTACGGAACATACAGCGGTAGAAAACCCAAGATCGGGGTGATAGCGCTGAAGCATCTAAAGCAATTATCCGCCCAGGTCGACACGTGTATGTAACGGAATGTGTCAAAGCTATAGGTCCATTATGAGAAACGATTTTTTTTTTTTAGAGGAGATGCCAGTTTGCCCCATACACGCATCGAGATGAATGGGCTCCCTGGCTCATTAGGGCATCAACCACTTTCACGGAGCTTTTATAGGTGCCCCTGAGCTCTTACACGCACACTCAAATTGCCAAATCGTGTGCGCATCAAAGCAGATTTTACCGGACGCGTTGATAAAACTGAGAGAAAACAGCAGCTGAGCGTTTTAGACAGCTGAATATCACGTTAAGCATGTCCGATAATGGGTGCATTGACGTTAACATGCGCAGGCAATATTCTGGGGGATGGAGGAGGTGGAGAGGGAAGGAGAGGAGGGCACATGTGTTTGACCATTATCACAGAACAGGTGAAACGTAGAGGGGGAGGGGGGGGAAAAAAGGCTTTTATTTACCTTCATGTCGTTGACAATCGCCTGGAATAGACCCCCGAGGGCCCCGCATTCCTTCTCCACGGTCTCCATGTTTGCCAAATCCACCATTCACCGGAATTTGCAGAAGCGCGCACCAACTGCGCGCTACCAACACCCAGCAGGAAAAAAAAAAAAAAAAAAAAAAAAAAAGAATTGCAAAAATGTATTTCCACAAAATCACGACCGCGGGCTCTCCGGTTTCTCCTTCAACCCGGGAGGCCGGGAATAACGGGGTGGGGGGGTGGGGGGTGGTGGTGGTGGTGGGGTGGGTTAAGGGGGTGATGCAGCGACAACAGGATAATGAAAGGGGAGGGGGGGGGGGGGGGGGGGGGGGGGGGGGGGGCGGGTGAGAAAGAAAAAAAAAAGAATGATGCCTAAACAAACGGCTTGCGCTGCGGTCTCTTCCAAGCGAGGGGAAGATGGGTTGTGAGAGAGGAAAGATGGTCTCTCTTTCTCTCCGTCTCTCTCTTCCCGACTCTGGGTCAGTCAGGCGGTGAGACGTTCAGTAGGTATCGGAACGAACATGCTCACCTTGGCGCAGCCGGCGCTACGCGGAGTCGGTGGGGACGCATGTGAAAGCTGCGGAGAACCGGAGCGATAGATCACAGTTGTATGTGTGTGTTCGTGTGTGTGTATGTCAGGGTCTGTGTCTGTGCGTTCGTGCATGCATGTGCGCGTAGGTAACGGCAGGCTGTGATTGGTGCAGAGGCGGTGGGCTCAGCGGTGCGGGGAAAGCAGCCAGTAATACGATCCATGCAACTGCAAGGGGAGTGGGGGGGAAAAAAAAACAAAAAAAAAAAAAACAGGAGGCTGGACAACTCCTGTCACATGGCCACACTCACGTAAAGACATACACGCGTACACGCGCACCGTAGAACACCAGACAAATATCAGCAGGGGGAAAATGTCAAACAGATTTAACTAACAGAAGCGTGTATGCAAGTGTGTAGGAATGTGTTCTGATTAATCGCTTAAAAAAAAAAAATCATTTTCACGACCCTTCAGTGACCTGTGAGGACTGTTATTTGATACTTTTAGGATCCCTCTCAAAAAATGTCATGGTGGTGATTTCTTATGAGACACATTTATTTGGCCCTTATGGAAAATGAGTTCAACTACGGTTTTATTGAACTCTGACTAAACTCTGTCTGACAGAAAATGATTTATTATTGTTATTATTATTGCTTTACCTTTTTTATCACGGGTGACACAAAACATCATAAAATTAAACCACAGGATGACATTGCCTACTTCTTTTCATTTCCATTTAACTTGATTCAGAGTAATTAAGTTTTATTTTGATGCACATGTACATCTTGGTGTGACACATTAATAAGCTCTCACTGTTACTGTAAACTGCTTTTTTTTTCCTAGACTAACTCTAATTCCATGCAGATCTTTACATTTTCCAATTTCCGTTTACAAGTAAAACAAAATATTTAGAATATAGATATAATTTTTGGGCGGCATGGCTTTGTAAGCTTCTCTTTTGAATCAGCTAACATGTAAAACCAGAGTTGTCTTAACTCTCTTTAACCACATCGAAATACAACTTTTCAAAGTGGCCTGTGTGGTTTCTTCAACAGTAGAAACAAAAAAACCAACATGCTGGCTATTCTCACTATGTTCTGAATACCTTATCACCTTTAACAAGTGGTTCTGTAAATGTTCTGCGCAATGAATTCAACAGACTACACAATTACATCAATAAAGACTAAGAATATGTAGAATCTGAATGTCTTGCATGCCAAGACAAACATGTTTTAAGGTATATGGTGCATGTTTTATAAATGTGTTATATAACAAAATAGCATTCTGTTCTTCTTATAAATACTATATTGTATTGGATGTGATTTTTGCAGCGCCAGAAACACTGATTAGTGTTATATTGCAACTACACACAAGTGTCATCTAGTGACCAACTACATGAATGTTTTTGAGGCAGTTCTTGCATGGGTAGAAATCCTTTCAAATGGGCTTTGTTGTCTAATGTGGATCTGTTTCGGATGTCAGAGGGTTAAACATTATAATTTTGCTAATATTTTGTTTACTTTTTGTGTTCTAATGTAAAATTAAGATTTTTTTAAAATGGGGATAGACAGTTGTGTATCTGCATAAATCTGGTGTCTGTCTGTGTACAAAATATACTGTACTTACAGAGTATTCAAGTAACTTGATACCGTAACCAACCAGAATGATGGTGAAAAGGTCAAAGGTCACAGTGCCCAGGATATTCTTGTGACCACAGATGGATCATGTAATAGAGAAGTGCTTGGAAATTAGACAGTAGCGGAGAGTGATGGATAGGATCTTCCTCTTGTATCGGTTTCAGGCATTAAGATGTTATTGGTCACATGACAACCTCATGATAATTTCAGGACGTGGTGTCTTAATATTACGTTTTTATTGGAACAACCTTTGTGCCGAGCTCCAAGAACCACAGAACTCATGATCGCAGCTCAAAATAAATCCCAAATATGCAATTCTAACTTGAACATCAGATTTTTTTGTTTTTGTTTTTGTGCTAATATCACAAAAAAAATCAAGTAAAAAGATGACAACAGGCATATGGCACACTGTGTTACGTACATATATAGGGACACGTACGCACACACATACTAGATTCATGCCAAATCTTCAGCATCTTGAGAAAGACCTCATATGGGTACAGGAGAGGACACGCCCATGTGAGCGTCTCTAGTGTTTGTGTGTGTGAATACCATATGTGCACTCAGTGTGCATACATGTTTGTGCAGTCATGTGGCTACAATGGTCCTCTATGGTGACCTTGACATAAGGAAGGATGTAATAGATACCACACAGCGTATTCTTGTCTTGATCTAAACATTACTTGTCCTTAAACTCACACATTGTCTTGTCTTTCTGCATGCAGTTCTTCTGGCTACTGTAACTCACAGTTACATTTTTCTGGTTCATTTGCACAGGGCAGAAAACTGAGGAGCATGTGTTCAGTCGCAGCAAAATCCTTCTTTGGTTCTCATTATCTCCCACGAGGCCTTTCCTGAAAATGATCAGGTCAGTGTAGAAAGTAAACATACTTCAGAGAGTCATGAAAACAGCGTGGGTGTATTAACAGCTGTGTACGGTGAAGTGACAGATTCCAGCCAGGTTAAATCAATTTGACAAGGTTTTACTGCATTCCTAACTGTGGGATTGGTCTCTATTTAAAGGTGTCTCAACATGGCTACTAGAGGGCCAGACAGTTTTGTTTCTTTGCCGTCATACAAATAAAAACCCCAGATCAAGTTTCCTCACCTGTTGTCCTGTTTTGGACCTAAAAATTCTATGGGAAAACCTAGCACAAATTGTCTATTATGTCGTTCATGGGTAAGTGTCCACACATTCAAGCCCGGCTCTCAAACAGTCAGAGATCAAACTCCTCACATATGTCTGTAACAGTTTGTCAGTGTCAACATTAATTACTGAATGAAGTGAAAGCACCATGTTTGCGCCCAGTCACAGACTTACCTTTGTGAGGCTAGTGGCACATGCTGGCACAAAGGAGCATAGAGGCTCTTTGAGCTGTGTCATCAGCTCCTGAAACTGTCTGGATCACTGCTCTGTGATGCAGTGATGCTGAGCCCCAAAAAGTTTGCCCACTGGGGATAATAAAGTATCTTATCAGGAGCCAACTTACTGAGTATGGTTTTCAGACAGCTTAAGAGTTCTTGTTTGGTCTGCTTTGTCTATTTCCACTCCTTGGGGCAGCTTTGCAGATGCTTCAGAGGGAGCTTTGCCTTCAGGTTTCCCTTTGATGGAGGCTAAATGCTCCTTCCAAACAACACACTCCCTCTGATTGTGCCCCTCCTTCATCCTCCTCAGGTTGGATGAATGTTCAGAGGCAGCTTTTGCTTCATGTTGCTTCCTGGAGGAGGCTGAACACTCCATGAATGCAACAGACTCCCTTTTACTGAGCCTCTTTTTAGACTTTTCCCTCCCTGCTAAGGCCAGATGAACAGGCATGAAGGATATTTCCAAGCTCATCTGCAAGTTTTTGTTCATGTTCATTTTGGGTTGTGTTTTTAGCAACTGCCAAAAATGTACTTCATGCACATTTAACTGGAACCCAATATGCACCTGCTCGAATGGCTGACCACAAGCACAGCAGTGAAGTTTAAACAATAAAATGAGGAAAATGAAGTGTTTGTCATTGCTCCTCAATATTTATTGTGTTTGAAATGCTCGTGGTAAAATTGCTCAGAAGATTAGTCAGTGGGTTTTAAAATCATATTTTTACTTGCCCTAAAAAGATTTAGCATAATAAGATGATTCATATGCTGCAGTGAATCACATATGACAAAGCTGAGCCTGTATGGAGTCAGTGTGGGAAGCAGTGCTGTTTAAAATGAACATGTTTCTGTGTCAAGAGATGAATGTCTAATAAAAGAGACTGAGTCACATTCAGTAAAGAGAAATCTCCTGCCTACCTCTCGCTGTCATTTTGAATCACAGACTGCAGTTGCCTCACATGATTAAAAACAAATCAAGAGATTTAACTTAAAATGTTATTGTCACAAGTGGCATGAAAGGGCTCAGTCCCCACACAAACTCATTTGTCTTATATTTTCTTATTTTAGATTTGTCAGAAATGACAAATATCTTTTTTATATTCTGGCAGGTCAAAGTCATTTGAAAGTTTCTCAAAAAATATATTAAAGTGACAGTAGAAAAGTTAATTTTTGCAGGAAAAATTAAAGTTCAACCAAAACAGAAAGAGGAAAGTGCTTTCCCTGTTAGCTATCAGCAGTATAGACTCCCCAGTTAGCAGAAACTACAACATAAAACAGAGAACAGTGAACCTCGGCCGGACATTTACTCGCTGGAGAGAACCAGGGTCAGACTGGGACAAAAATTCAGCTGTGGACATATCATCTGGGACAGTCTTTATGGATTCTTTATGGATTTTTTTTTTCAGCCCCCTGGGATTTGTCCCAGTATTCCCTATGGCCAGTCTGACTATGGAGAGGGCTCTAGGACTTGAGATTATAGCATTATTTTTTTACTAGATCAGTCAGATTTACTAACATTATTGATGCAAACAAACTGTTAGAACGCTGGAAAAGTAATTTATATATATTTATGATTAATGTAATAACTCAAAGAATTATGAGGTGAAAGGCTCCAGCTCTGTGTTGTGGTGGACTCTGCTGATGCACACACACATATGCAAAACAGAATCTGCTCTGACCAGTGTCCCTGGGTGGGGTCAGGGGTTAGATCTCAGCTGACCATAAAATGAGATGACAGGGCATTTCTTTCAAGAGGAAGCAGCAAAACTTGAGAAACTAATGTTGCCAGCTAATAGCAGATGTGAGCAGTTCTCAACATAACAACGCCCTGCAATACGTGAACTCACGCCCATGTCACCTGGTGAGTTGTTCTTTTTAAGAAAGTGACTTATCAACAGTTGGGAGTTGTCTCAAATAGAGCAGGCGAGAACTTTCTGTTTCGTTTTGGCCAAAGAGGAACTAAAGAGCAGTGATCCTTGATACTACAGCATTTGTCAGCAATACATAATTACAGGAAGCAGATTTTAGCTGCTAGATATGGGCACAGAAGGTAAGACTGGTTCAGTGAAAACCACATTTAATCCCCCATGGGCGCAAATCTATTATTTTTGTGTGTGACCTTGACTGATTTCTGAATAGCCAAGCCTTGGGTTTCACAAATAGTAAAAGCAAAATAACAATAATAATAATAATGTGATATGGTAGACACAATAACAGGTACACGGTGCAGTGTCAAAATACTAAGTGTCTGATAATTTTGTTAGAGAGATATTGACTTAAGCCTCCTTGCTGGCAAGTGAGACAAAGCAGCTGAATCTGTTTAAGGCTTAATATCTCAAGAAGTACATCCGTAATTCATATACGATTTCCCACAAAAGGAGAAATTGTTGGAGGAGACATATGTTAGTCTTCACCTACACACAGCAACAAGTCTAAACAGTCCCTGTAAAATAAAATAAAAAAATAAAAAAAACAACCATAAAAACTACAGTGTTCCATTTGTGCCAAAAATACGCCAGTGTGTCAATGTTTATGTTTTTGTCCATGTATCTTTCTATCTTTTTGTTTTTGTCTATATCTATCTTTATGTCATATAATATTATATGACAAATATATAGCTAGCTAACTTAGCTAATGGTAGCACTGGTTAGCACTTGGTGGTTAAAAGCAAGTACCCTTGATATAAGCTACAAGCTACAGGATATTTCTTGCTATGAACCCACGAAAATAACAAAAATAAGATGAGATGGCCATCAATTTTCACCTTAGCTGGGCAAAGATAGCTAACTAAGGCCAGCTTTATTAGCCTTAACTGGACAGTACAGAAAAGGACATGTGGGCTCATAGTAAGAAACATCCTATAAAACCCATAGCTTATATCAGGGGTACCCGCTTACCACCGGATGCTAACTGGTACCACTTAGCAAGGTTAGCTGGCTAACATTAGCATACATATACATATATGTATATATAAACAAAGACAAAAACTGACAGACATAATCATAGCACAAAGGCATATATTTGGCATAAATGGAACCCACTAAAAAACTGTTTGAGTAGATCTGATCCTCACAAAATGATGTGGGTATTGCAATTTACTTTGTGTATGTATCTCTATGAATGTCATGTGTTTATGGATCTGCATGTAGAGATGTGGTGCACTTCTCTCCTTATAATCCTGAAATATTGGAAATGTGTATCTATACTGAGACTGGTGTGGTATCTTCTTTCTTTACCCCTGCATCAGTGCTTTATCTCATTTCTCCCCTCTTCTTTATTTATTTAGTCACGATTTTCTCTCCCTCGTTTCTGGAGTCACTTCCTCTCTGTGTGCTGAGTAAGTCCCTCTGCCTGTCAAGTGTCACAGCAGACAAAATAAAGAGATGGAGAGAGGGTAGAGAGGAGAGAGGGGGAAACAAAGATTGGACAGCTTAAGAAAAGGAGTGTGGGAGGTTGCCATAGAGAAGAAGAGATAAAAGAGGGAGAGGAGTGAGTACAGGAGAGACCCCAATTTTTGTTACCCTCCTGCACCCCTCCTCCTCCTCCTCCTCCTCCTCCTCTGTATGGCAGAGCAGAATGTAGGTCTGCGCTTGCCTACAGCCATCAGCAACAATCAGTTCTGCCCCAGTTACTGACGCATCTCACAGACTAAATACGCACACACGTACGTCACAACAGGCAGAATTACACACACAGATGCACATAGAAACAGACACACAATATGCTTGCAGAAACACACAAACAGAACAGCCTCAGAACACACACACGTCTGTTCAGATGTAGGATTAGGATTTGGATAATTGAAATATTACCATTATTGTGCATACATCTCTGATGCAGACACACACACACACACCCCAGTTTAGTCAAGCTCAATAGCACAGCTGCATTTTCTTATCAGCTGTTTGAGACATTTGGAAACACATTGATTATAGCTGTTGAAATGTGAAGAATGTCTTACAGTGAGTTCACAGTAACACATGCATGCCTTTTAATATCTTTTAATTTTTATTATTCCAAAAATGTTTTTAGTTGTCATAAAGGAAAACCCATACATGTGTCTGTAACCCAAAATTAGGTAGTTAAATCATACGGAGCTCCATTTGTGCCAAAAATACTTCAATGTGTTGATGTATATGTCTATGTTTTTGTTTTTGTTTTTGTCTTTGTCTTTGTCTTTGTCTTTGTCTATTTCTATGTCTATGTATATGTGTATGGTCATGTCTATGTCGATGTGCACACTCACTTTAATTCAACTTTAAACTGTACAAGCTACTACTACTATTACTAGCCAGCGGGTGCTAACGTTAGCCAACTAACCTAGCTAATGATAGCACCGGTTAGCACCTGGTGGTTAAAAGCGGGTACCCCTGATATAAGCTATGGGCTAGCTGAGTACAGCTTTACTAGCCTGGACAGCACAGAATGAAGAAAAACAAAGTCTGATGCCAGCAGGTGATAATGTTTGCCCTAACGGTAGCACTGGTTAGCATCCAATGGTTAAAAGCTAACGTTAGCACCTGCTGCTGGTAAATAGCTAGTACAGTTGAATTAAACATAGACAGTGTGCACATTGATATAAACATATACATATACATCCACATAGACAAGGACAAAAACACAGACAGACATATACATAGCACAGAGACATATTTCTGGCATAAATGGACCCCCATAAAATCAGAGGAGACTGACTGATATCTTTGTTTCAATGCAATTAAACTGCTATTTTATTAGTAAGTCAGTGTGAAAGTTGAAAGAGAGTTGACCTGGGTGATTTAAACCAGAAACAGACCAACAACTCTGGTGAAACTGTCATCTCTTGTAAGGGAAGTGAACAAAGCAGTATAAAATATTGTTGTATAGGTTTATAGAAATCAACATAACAGAGTTGTGTCAAATGGCTGCTCTGTTTGTGTATCTCAACAATTTGGTAATTTAAAGCTACACATGACACTCTGTTTGAGCACTTGGTGAAAGTGCAGCTCACCATCAACTTAGCCAAGTACGAGCTCGCCATGGCAACAGTGAGATACCTTGGCTGCATGCTACATGAGTTCCATGTGGCTCCCACTAAGGCCAGAGTTTTGGCAATCACTGAGTATCCACAGCCTTCAACAAAAAAAGGAACTCCAGTGCTTTTTGGGTTTACTTGGGTGTTATAAGCATTTCTACATAATTTTTCCACTGATGTGTGTTCCCTTTATCTGAGTTGTCGGAAAATTTTGTTGAGCCATTTGAATGTCAGCATTCCCTTGATTATGTAGAGTCAGCCACGACAGCGCAAGATAGACCGGTGAGTGATGATACCAGTCACCTGTTTTGACAGGTAACAGTTACCACTATAGTAATAGTATAACTTTAGAGAAATAAGTATTAATACTCATTTGGGGCCTGCAACATTTTGGGGTATATGTACAAGCAGGAGTGAGCCCTCTCTTGGCCTACACATACCTAACGAGATGGTGTTTTTCATGTGATCTTGACATTTGTCATATTAAAGGAACAGCCAGTTTTATCATTTTTGTTTCGCATTCTTCTTAGTTTAGTATATTTTGAATTCATGGCGGTTCATGGTGGTTATCGGGGGGAGATGCTCCTTTCCCAGTCTGTCTGTGTGTGTGTGTGTGTGCTGCCTTATTGTGCTGTTGCTAAGGTGTTTAAACTGTAAGAGCCTGTTGTTTCATCTCCTCATCTAATCATTACGTTATTGTTAACATTATGAATTCATTTTGGTTAATGTTCACTGGAGAGGCTGTAGCTGCTTCACAACAAAAACACTGATGATAGCAGAAATTATCAGCCATGCAGTGTTGTGGTTACACTCAGCCCTAGCTGACGGTGTCTCATGTGATGAGGAGAGAGAGAAAAGGAAAACATCTCACAGTTTAATTTGATTGACTTTTTCCATAATGTACCATGTATTTTTCTGTGTAGTTATTTCTGTTGAGGCTTCAGGCAAATACAAGGGGTGAGTTGGCTCAGTTATTGTGTTGGTCTGATTTGCAGGGACCACATATGCATAGATCCATGACATTAAAGGCAACATGGCTTGTTTGTCATTGGGTTTTTATAAATTCACAAATCAGGAAATGAACTCAGCACCCAGGTCAGCCCTGGGACAAGGCCAAAGGCTAAATGTGGTTCTGTTTTGACTTTTGACCTTTGCAAAATACTGTACGCTGTAAATGCCTGAGACAAATTGCCTTCAATCACTACCGTAATTATTCAAAACAAAACACATCAAAAAAACATGGATAAATCACTTATTTTCTCTGTAAATGCATCTTCATCTGTCAAACATTGTGAGCTGTAATTAAAGGTCCTCAGTGCTGGAATGTCTCTAAATAAATCACTGTGAAGTGACTCATCATGGTGCCCATATGGACTACTTTCTACAGGTCCCATGAGATAGTCTGTGCTTGTGTTTCATTACATCCTGTCAACCTGGTCTCACACACATTACCTACAGCTTGTGCATATCCTGAGAACACACAGTTTCATAACATGCAGTACAAATATTGTAAAATTACCATTAATATATAACATTTTTTGTCTAATGAGCATGAAAAATGTCACCACATAATTTAACACTTATTTATCTATTGGGTTCATGTGCCCTCCTTCTTTTTCTGCACAACATTTTTGCACAAGTATGTGTAAATTTTCCAGGACATCATAATATATACAACATTTTTTTCTCATACAGGGTGGAGGGTGATTCAAGTGAAACAGTATAATGATGAATCTAGTTACAGGGGTGAGGCTATTTCACATCTCCTTTTCTAAAACCAGGGCCTTGTGACAAACATCAGTTCTCAGGAACTGAGGTGACTTATATTCAAAATATGGGGAAGCAGGCACAGAAATGTAAATACTTTCAAGCCTAGAGATTCTTAAATCTTAATGATGACGACAAAGCTGGTGGTGAAGCCAACTAAGCAGGGGAGGGGAGGAAGAGAAGACATTTACATCAGGACAGAAGAGTGGGGGAAAGGAGGAGGACAAACAGAAGAGAGGATCTGCTCTCTCATTAATTTTTCACTTTCATTTATCGTAAATTATTTAACAGCCATGTTGCAGTGTGTCTCTGATACAGCATAGGGCCTGGTATTCATAAGACACTCAAACACCAACAAAGGGGCACTGACACATAATCGCACACCAACTCTGCACAGTCCTAGCAGCACATGTATACACAATATTCATAAATTCTGAAAATTACACATACAGTACACATACACACACACACACACTGTTATGCATACAGACAGACTTGCACTGTCCCAGGGGAGCTGATTAGGGTAAGATTTGTCAGGCAACCTGCTCCCCCACCCACATATGTGCTATACATAAACACCACCACTGCCAGCTCTTTTTATATTGATCACACAAATATGCACAGACCTCCCTGCACTTGGTAATAATGCCATATTCTTTTACATTAACCTATTCAGTCTGTTGAATAACTCATGAACTGTATACATTTGTGGCAATTCCATAATAACAAAAAATCAAAATAATGCAGAGATGTATGTGACTATGGTCTATATGACTATAGACCATGCTGTTTAAAATGAACCTTAGACTTTCCAGCCCCAGACAGATTTTATACTGTGCCAAAAAAAAAAACGATGCCATTATGATTTACTGTTATTATACAGCTAGATACAGCTTCTTTTTTTTGTTGCATTTTTACCACACACTCTATTAATAGTACATTACTGTACTAATTTATTAAACCTAAAACACTAATTTAACCTCTGACATAGCATTTACAGCCCACAGAGAGAAAATCTTAACAGGCTGTTTTAGTGCACACATTTTAACCTGTCATAGCAGGAAAAGCACTGGTAATTAATGTCATAAATAACTACTGCCCATTTGCACATGGGCTCACTGTTATAGCTTACTGGGAGTGCAAGCCATTATTAATGTTATTAGTTATACCTGTGCTTTTCCTGTTATGATCAGTCCAAACATCTGCCCTGAAAGTACCTACAGTGAACTCGTTTCATCCAATGTACGGGCACAGTTTAATTTGAATGAATGGACTCTCTCCATGTAACAATGAAATGTCACACACCACACATACTGTATACACAAGCACTTCGATATATTCATTGCAGCTGCGCTCTGCCTCGTTCACAAACTTACTGTGAGAACTTCTTCACAAAAGATGCAATTTTTTCTAGCTGGTTGTGTGAAAAGTAAGGTTGCAAAGGGGTGGAAAACTTCTGGAAACTTTCCAGAAACTTTCAATGGGAAATCAAACTGGGGAATTTTATAAATATTGAATTAGAAATTAGGGGTAATTTACACACACTGTATCATATACAAATATTAATATAAACATTTTGTTTTGTCATAAGCAGACATATGTGGAAACTAATATAAATTGTGAGTAGAACTTAAATCGATTCTTTCATTGAACAACAACATTGTTTGTTTTGATGATTAAAAATGCATCTTAAACTTAAGTGGTGACAAGGAACCAATACATTTTAACGTGTGAGTTCTCATCATCTTCCAAGACACTGTTGTTCATAAGGAATGGGAATGCAACCTGAACTGTTTACTCGAATCCCAAAATGTCAAACAGAATACCAAAACTCCTCAAAATGAGCTTCCTGAGAGCAGATGGGTGCAATTTTTGTAATAAATCTCACAAGGTAACATAAGGTAGCAACAGCACAAAAACCCCTCTTTGTCTCACACACATTGTAAAGCAGTGTTGTCTGCTGTTTGGCCCAGATACATCATACTGTCTGGATACAGCATAGCAACAAGGCATCTGATCAAAGGGTATAGATGAGAGGAAGAGAAAAAGAGAAACAAAATAAGGACTGTGGAGACAGACAGAGAGAACTGGTAGAAAACAAAAACTGTGTGAATCGCACAGGGAAATAGGAAAGAGATTAATACATGGAAATAGAAGTTTAGAAGAGAAAAAAAGAGAAAGATAGAGGTAATTTGATGAAGTAGGAAGATGCTTCAACCAGTGGATCTGGAGAAGGAGACTTGTTTTATTTAATTTTAACAATTTATCATACTGTAGACATAAACCTTTTAGATCATCAGTCCAGTGTTTGGATGGCTACATTTCTTACCAGCAGTGTCAGCGTTGTGAATATCTTCAGAAGGAGTGTGTTTGGGGTTGATTACATGAAGGGGATAATTCAATGGAATGTCTATCTTGGCACAAAAAAGTACACAAGTAATGAGACAGGAATTTATTCCCATTCCCAATAGTAGAGCCAGTAGTGCAAAGAAAATACCCCCAATCAACTGTTCACATTTCAAAAGTGAATGTAAAAATACACAGGATTCTGTCACCCATACATTTTTTTGGGGGGGGGGGGGTACAGTTTTAGAAAATGCTCTATCCTGATGAGAAAATCATGTAGCGCTGCATCACAGTGGCCAAAACCTGTCAGTACAGGTGTTCTAACAAGAGTTAATAGTAAGCAGGTTTTCTCAAAATCTATTTCCCTTAACTATGTGTAAGGCCAGGATATAAAATAACATTTAAACGTGGGCAGTGGTTCATTTTATTTTCTTATTCATGGTTTACTTCTGCTCGTTGTTTTTGGCAGGTTTGAGAATGTACTCTGACTGGTTCTCCCTGACTTTGAATGTTTTATGGTAGATACACTGGCTGGAGGAAGATCAGTTAAAAAAAAAAGAAGAAAAAAGTAAGTAAGATCACACACTGGGACATAGCCTCTTGATATTTACTGTGGGTGGAAGCTGGCAGAAAATGTTCTGCTCTTCTGAAGGGCTTTCAAAAAAATCTATATCAGTAGAGAGGACTAACTCTATGCCTAGATTTTGACATCAGAATGAACAAAGATCAGGGATCGCTGTAAATAAACACAAGATGCAAATTCTCTCCCATATGGGCAGGTGGCGGTATTTGATGTATTTGACCACTTGTACCGCAACATTGCTTTAATTTTGTGCAAGTACTTGTTCATGTCACAGCTAAGTACTACCCTCTAGTGGTTAGTTTGTGTACATGCACCTGAAAACACAGGACTGATAGTTGCCTCAGATTTAACTGTGGATCCAAGGACCTTTTCCCCCCCACACATCATTTATTAATAATTATTGCACTGAGTTAGGCATAGTGGAAAAAATTAATGCGAACAAAAAATACATGTTAAATGAACTGTCAAGGAAGGATACTTGCAGTACCCACCTCTGTGTCCACCTATGACAAATTATACAATTGTGGAAAATAAAATATGACTTTCATTTCATTCAGGTCACACAGGAGACTGTTCTAATCCTCCAGGAGAGCTACACTGACCTTTTCTTGTGCTTTCTGATTGGCTTAAAAGTTCTCCTGTGCCCTGGATCGTGACTGTACTTGTTGAGATTGTACGTTCCAAATCTGAGCCTAGCCTGAAATTCCCCCTAAACATTTCTGACATTGTATTGTTTTGGACTGACTGAAACAAAATAGAATTATGTATTTACATGAATGTATATTTCTCGCTCGCCCAGAGACAAACCTGGACAGAAACACTTCTGTTTAAGTATTAAATTACATGTTTGGTAAATACTTTTCAATTATGTCCATTTTAAATTATTAGAATTCAGTTTTTGTTCCAATAGTCTATCAACTGATTTATGGATAAACACCATTTAAAAAAAACAGAATTTAGACAAAAGTTGGCTGTTCATTCCTTTATGGACTTATCATTGGTATTAAGGTAACACAACCTGCTGTTGACCAAAGCTAAGCTGCCAATGGCCGCTGTTTGAAGACACAAAGAAGATAATAATAACTCTATTTCATAATGTTGCCAGTTCGTTGTTTATTCTGGCTAAACCATTCAACCGCTGCAAACGTATCAGGTGCTGGTGGTTCCAGTTAGTTGTACCCAATCAGAAGCTAGAGACAACGCCAAGGCCCGCCTTCGCTTTGATCCTATTGGTTGAATTTTAACACGTAATGGCGTTATGGGCGGAGTCTGTGGCACCACGGTGAATTTTGTCGAGATGTTACATGATAACCTGTGCCAGGCCCGGGAGGGAAGAGGAGACAAGCACCCTGTCCTCTGCTCTGTTTGACTTTACTGTTATCTTCTGGTGAGTGTAATACTGCATCTGTAACGTCGTTACAATCCGATATAATGTGTGTTTAACGTTTAACGGCACTAACTAGGATACAAAAGCATAGCGGTCGTCACAGTTATTCCAGGTAGCTAGTTTACGGTTGTATAGCATCAGAATTAAAAAGGCACATGCAAGAAACAAGCGCTAAAATTAAGGTAAATGAACATACATTTCGAAAAGACCTAAGGGTTTCGCTTTTGTGAGCGTGTCTCTTCATGTATCTTGTATGTCTGTGGGACAAGCTGTTGACAAAAAGGACATGGACAAGTTGGACAATACAGAGGCATTCGTGTCTTTTCATCCGACGCGCATTGTAGGTGTGTTGTTCATGTACATATAGAGCTAATAATTCCAGCTGACCTGGCATTACCTTTGCTCCAGATGTGTGTGTGTGTGTGTGAGAGAGAGAGAGAGAGAGAGAGAGAGAGAAAGAGACCGAGACAGAGACAGAGAGAGTTTGAATTAGAAAACATACCTGCTTTATGCAGCTGACATGCAGCCAAGACCCTGTTTATCTTATACTTCCAAGGACATGCACTTTAATTACTCCAGTTACCTCATTTGTAAAAGTGCTGAGTTTGTGGAGCTGCATGTTTTGACCTGTTTCAAAAGACACCACACTGAAAACAGGAAGAAAACATCTTGCTTTACTTTTTAACTTTGCCCTTACCTGTCGCTTTTACTGTACTTGAAGTGAGTGGTGCTGTGTGTTGCACTGTTTTAAAATTACTGTGGTAGCGTACAAAGTGCAGCATGCCGGTGCATAACTGATCTTAACCTGATAACCTCACCAGAGATGAATGGTGCAGTGGCCATGGAGGCAACCAGGAGACGAACCCAGCCCAGTACCAATGGGAAAACATCTGAACAGAGCGAGCAGGCAGCACAGTGGGGGAGAGCATGGTGAGTTGTTATATCACAGGCTGCTGTGGGCTGTTACACTATCACTAGTCTCACCACAAATCTAATAGGATTCATTTTTGGGGGACCATTAATATCTGTATAAAATTTTGTGAAAAATGTAGATTATTAAGTTATGTAACTATTACTCCTTTTTTTGTTGCACCAAACCATATTATTCCCTTGTTAATCAGTAGACCTTTTTTCAGAACAGACGTTTTGGATTGTCATAGCAGGAAAAGCACAGGTGAAACTGATAACAACAAAATTACTACATTCCATTTAGGTGATCTCGTTCCAAGGGCCTGGTATGGTACACGGTGGCTTACTGTCATGGCTTACTGTGACACCTGATGGAGCTAATTAAACTAAATTAGTTAGTAGTCGACTTTCTCGTTATGACAAGGCAAAACTCAAGGTGAGCTGATAAGATTTTGGTGGTCAAAGGTCAACGTCACTGTGACCGTCACTGTATCTGTATCTGATTCATTCTCAGGGAGGTGGACTGGTTTTCTCTGATTGGCGTGGTTGGCCTCCTTTGCTTTGCCCCCTTCATTGTCTTCTACTTTGTGATGGCATGTGATCAGTACGAGTGCTCCGTCAGCCAGCCTCTGTTTGAGCTGTACCAAGGAGAGACCACGCTGCTCTCCATCTGGGCCAGGGCTCCCTCCTTCACCTGGACAGCTGCCAAGATATATGCCATCTGGGTGGCCTTCCAGGTAAGAGATAGGAGAGAAGAGTAGTGAACAGGAAGTGGGAAAGAATAAATAGACAAGACAAAGCAGTGAAAAGAGTGCACCTTGCAGAAACAGCCCATTGTCTTCAGCTGTAGCCAAACAGGAAGGAACTGTGGCAAATGCAAGCAAGTTAAAACAAGTTCTGTTTGTCCCTTAGGTGTTCCTGTATATGTGTGTTCCTGATTTTACCCATAAGTTTATTCCTGGCTATGTTGGTGGAGTGCAGGATGGAGCACGAACTCCTGCTGGTAATTAACACACACATACCCATGCTCATCAGTCCACCAAATTTAATTAAGAGTTTAATTAAGAGGTAGATTATTACACTGATCTGATTCAGTGTTTTTGGAGAGAATAATCAAATATTGTAACAAAACATTTCTTTCTTATTTAAAACTCATGCTTGACACTCATAATCAAAACACAGTGGAGAGAGTACCTTTTTAAAATCCAACCTCCTGTTGTTGTTTCCCCATCCCCTAGGCCTGATTAACAAGTATGAGATCAATGGGCTGCAGTGTTGGCTGATTACTCATGCCCTGTGGTTTGCCAATGCCCACTATTTCCACTGGTTTTCTCCCACCATCATCTTCGACAACTGGATTCCTCTGATGTGGTGCGCCAACATACTGGGCTATGCTGTTTCTACCTTTGCTTTCATAAAGGCCTACTTTTTCCCCACCAACTCTGAGGACTGGTGAGTACTGATACTCACAGGTCAGGATGATTTCTACAGCAAATTAAGCTTTTTGTATCTCCACAATGCTTATGATATCTTAAAGGTGAACTAGTTTGCATATCAGTTTATTGTGCTTCCCCCCTTTCTTGTGATTATACAGCAAGTTCACAGGGAACATATTCTACAACTACATGATGGGCATTGAGTTCAACCCGCGCATTGGCAAGTGGTTTGACTTCAAGCTGTTCTTCAACGGCCGGCCCGGCATCGTAGCCTGGACCCTCATCAATCTCTCCTACATGGCCAAGCAGCAAGAACTGTACGGCCAAGTCACCAACTCCATGATTCTGGTCAATGTGCTGCAGGTAAGGAGGAGTAAGGATGGAATTAAACCAATATATCAGTTTAATATGAAAGTGTCTAACTCATTTCTGTTTCCTGTTTCCTAAAATGGAAACATAGCAACAGACATTAGAAACTGAGTTATATGAAACTCATCTTTACCTTCACACTTTGACTTTGAGTCTTTGGCCTTAACTAATATGTAGGGATGGGCGTAATTAATCGCTGATTGATTACTGATCACTAAGAGTTTTGTCTATCACATGGAATTTATTCGATGCATTTGTATCAATGAGGCTGTTTAGTGTGTCTTGAATAATTTGATGTGGGACCATTTCAAGTTAAGAAATAACAAAGCTCATTGTAAACATTGTAATGCTGGTGAAGACTCTCAGTTGCATTTCTGACGAGCGCAGTAGCTTTGGTTTGTTAATTTGTGCAATTTGGTTCGGAGCCCTTATGAGTGCCGCAGATCTTTATTATTTTACTCTCTGTTAGTTCAACTTTAAAAGCTTTGTTTAAAAGGATGTTGTTGTCGTTGTTGGACTATAATTTCTCTTTGGTGTAAAGATTTAATTGAGGGAAAACACACTTTCTTTGGTAGCTTTTTTTCTGGCATAGGCATTTTCAGTATAAAAATAATGATTAATAGATAATTGATACATTTCTTCAAGTGCCCATCCGTAATCATATGTATCCCTAGCCAGCTGTTTATAATATCATGTCATGGTATGCTTGGATGTGCAAGTATCCTTCCCAACTGAGTTAACATTTGACATTTTCCACTAAATGCTGAATGTTGAAGGTAGAGGTTTAGATAGAGATAGACGACACTGCTCAGTGAGTCATTATAATAACTGGGTAACTGGGCTCTTTGTGTTTTCTTGTAGGCCATTTATGTGTTGGATTTCTTCTGGAATGAGGCATGGTACCTGAAAACCATTGATATCTGCCATGACCACTTTGGATGGTATCTGGGCTGGGGAGACTGTGTCTGGCTGCCATACCTCTACACACTGCAGGTAACTAACACACTGCACGCTTGCTAACACATATCCAGTCATGATTATGGTGTAAAACCACAATGTTACAGTCACATATTTAGAGGTCCTCAGCTTCATTATGTGTAAATACCTCTTTGAGTGATAGCACTATGAAAAACTTTAGTGCTAACTTGTAGTGACATTAAATCTTGCCTGTCTACATCATTCCTCTGTCCAGTCTAGCTTTGAAATTGAAGCATCTGAATGAAAGTAGAAAGTAAATTTGATATATACGTTTTTAGTATTTTGTTTGCGCCACGTTCTAGCGTAGACATTAGGGATGCTAACAATGAATCAGGGATCTAGTAAGTGATTGTTTAAGCACATGCTCAAACATAAAAAAAAAATTTCTGACAGACAGAGATAAACTGCGTGTAGTCTCCTATAACATTCAGCTATCAGAGTAGTATGATATGATATGATTTTAAGTCAATGGGTCACATTTGCAACTAGAAGGCGCAGTGTAACTATTCTGGGGTTACTGGGATGTATATGTGCTATAAGTATTGTGGGAGACTATTTCAGTCAAAAAGAAGAAAATATCACTTGCAAACACTGTGAGCAATGCTGCAATGTTGTACCACCTAAACACCGTTCATTTGATTGTGATGACTGGATCATCGTCTGAGCAGAAACAATGGACTCTCACCTCAGTGTTTGCATGCAGGAGGTGTAACGCACCACAAGCAGTGAAAATAACAGTCTTTCTGTGCATCGATTGAAAAAGACATGATGCCTGTCAGTCTGGTTGACGGTCAAGGCTTCTATGAAATGATGCATCTGCTTGAACCAACTTGTCGTATCCCATCCCCAGCTACCTTCACCTTTTGCATTGTGAAGAGGTACAAGGATCTTAAGTCGGAGATGCTAGCACAGCTAGCTAAGGCTTCTAGCAAGGTTAAATTGACTACAGATTGCTGGACTGCCCTAACAACTGAGGGCTGTGTGAGACCTCGTTTGGTTAATGAGAAATTGATAATTGATCATTAACGTTTCTAAAGATCGGTTAAGAAGAGAGCTTACAATTTGCATCCCTTCTAGACATTCAAATAATATCTTAATTTAAGAAACAGTAAGTGTAAATAAATGTGTTTTTGGCTCTCCAGGGTCTGTACCTGGTGTACCACCCAGTCCAGCTTTCTAACGCCCATGCCCTGGCTGTCCTGTTGCTCGGCCTCGTCGGGTATTACATCTTCCGCTCCACCAACCATCAGAAAGACCTGTTCCGCCGCACAGAGGGCGCCTGCTCCATCTGGGGCCGCAAGCCGACTTACATTGAGTGCTCGTACCGCTCCACTGACGGTAGCATCCACCGCAGCAAGCTCCTGACTTCGGGCTTCTGGGGCGTGGCCCGGCACTTCAACTACACCGGTGACCTGATGGGTTCTCTGGCTTACTGTGCCGCCTGCGGCTTCGGCCACATTCTGCCGTACTTCTACATTGTTTACATGACCATCCTGCTGGTCCACCGCTGTGTGCGTGACGAGCACCGCTGCAGCAGCAAATATGGCAAGGACTGGAAACGCTACACAGATACTGTGCCGTGTCGGCTGATTCCTGGAGTGTTTTAGAAAGGAAGAGGGGTGTGAAGATAGATGGAGGGAGGGAGGGAGGGAGGGAGGGGTGGGGGATAAGAATAACATAGATACAGAAACGATGTGATTGGAAACGGGGTAGCAAGATAAACATTAGGTGTGTGTGTGTGACTCTGTGTGTGTTTTATACATATCAAGAATATAACACTGATAACATGTTAACACAGCGTTTCATACATTCTGTAATTTGTATGTATTTCTCATACATGTATAGACTGCTGTACATGTATATATACACGTACAGTTTATTTCTATATTTCTCTGCCTTGGTAAGGACAGTTTGATACGCCAGCCTGCTGCTTTCTTTATGCTGTGACAGTTTAACATAGTTAAACTCATTTCTTAAAATCAGTACAATATATCCGATATATCTTTTGATCTAGTAAGACCAAACACAACTTAAACCAGCTCAAGCCAAAATCAAACAGAGCCACTTCTATAGTGGACTGGTGTCTGTAACTACTCTACACAAAGCTGTGACATTCCCATAATGTAGCTTAGTATGGGTTACATGGTAACTTGGTAACACTTTTTATCAGGGTGCACTTATTCACCATTAACTAGTTGCTTATTAGCATACATATTGGCTCTTTATTAGTCATTATAAAGCACTTATTAATCCTTGTTACCAGTGTTACCAGCACCTTGATTAATTCATTTGTCAGATTAACAGAAAGAAAATCAATGACAACTTTGTCAGTTTGATAGTCATTAATCAAGACAAATCCAAAAACATAACTGTTTTATATCACTGTAAATTCAACATCTGTGTATTTTGCATATTTTGACTGTTGCTCAGAGAAATAAGCTCGCCCTCAGGTACCCTATGATAGGGGCTATTCATTGTTTTGGGTTTTGTCGACTAAACGATTAATCATCAATGAAAGCTGATGTATTCATTAGTCAATAATTACTACATTTTGTCACTGCTCTGCTGACTTAATGGACCAAATGTGATTGTTGGCTCCACTGACGAGACCTGCCTCATAAAAGTTACATAATCTTTGTATAACGGTTGTCTGAGTGCTTGGATTTATTCACTGTCATTTGCTCGTCATATTGGTGAGAATTTCCCCCATTGTGGCTGAGAGAACATGTTCACATAATTCAGGGTTGTTAAGGACAGGATGATGATTCAACACTTAAACAGACGGCACTCTCTGCTCTGTCTGTAAAGCATTCTGACACGTACCAATTAAAAGTTAGCTAGATCATTATGTTTGCTCCATGCTGAAACAGCTGTTCTGTTGACCATGTCTTAGTTCTGTGTTGAAAAAAAATGTTTTTGCTATGTCCAACCATCACATTTGTTTTGTGTTTGGTTTTATTTCCTCATACCAGCACTGCCTTTATTATAGTGATAAAATAACAAAATAAAGTTCCATTTTTGTTATTGACTATTTTTCTATCAACCCACAGGGCTTCTTTACTCTGAAATTTCCATTCAGTCATTCTTGCATCTTCTATTCTAGTGAGATTCTCCAGTTTTGATGATAAGATCCTGAATCTGTCCATATGACCATATATATTTGTGTCGAGGCAGATGGCTGCCTGCCCTGAGTCTGGTTCTGCTCGAGGTTTCTGCCTCTTAAAAGGAAGTTTTTCCTTGCCACTGTCGTCTAGTGCTTGCTCATGGTGGGATCTGTTGGGTCTCTCTCTGTAAATACCATATTTGAAAGAGTATGGTCTAGACCTGCTCTATATGAAAAGTGCCTTGAGATGACTTTTGTTGTGATTCGGCGCTATATAAATAAAACTGAATTGAATTGAATGTTAGGGTCAATGTAGCTGTAAAGATAATACAGATGGGCGACAAATCAAAGGAAAACCCAATATAAAGTTTCTTAGCAGGGTGTTTGGCCACCAAGAGCTGCCAGAACAGCTTCTATGTACCTTGGCATTGATTCTACAAGTCTCTGGATCTCTACCGGAGGGATGGAACACAGTTCATCCAAAAGATATTTGGTGTTTTGGCATCAAAATCAACCATATATGACTGACCCCCTCATGTCCCATGGATAGGGCATTCTCTTCCTGCTCCTCATTTTTCATGTTTTGTCTTCAATTTGCCACCTGTCTGTGTGTATATAAAAGCATTGCAAGGTAACACCAGCTCATACCACTGTATCTGTCGATGTCCTTTCTCATGTTCAACACTGGGGGGCAGCATATGACAGCTAATCTCAGTGGTCAGTCAGAAAAAGAAAGCTGTATTTGGTTGTATTTGTAACATTGGGATGATTTAAAAAGGAAATTTCCATATTTGGAGTGGGTTTATCTAAAAGTATAAATTCCACAGAATCACACATGCTATGTATCTGTAGCCCACTTTAAACAAGAAAACATTAAATTAAAACATTGAATTGGAGCTCCCCTTACTGTCCACTCAAAGCTTTTTCCAAAAAAGGTTTTTGCCATTCAACCAATCCAGACTGAAACCACTGCATTATTCTCTTAATGCATACACTCTTTTAAGGAGAAGGACTAAATATATCACCACCATCATTAAGTTAGAATAGTTGTATATCCACAAAAGCCTCTGGGATAGGGGCTGGATACAAAAAAATAAACTAAACTGCAATACAAGGAGCACACACTCTAGTCACTGCTCCATTTAATTTTATTTACAACATCACATTAACCAACTACTGGTCTTCCTCCCAATCATGAACTCTCAGTGAGCTGTACAAATAGTATATATAGCATAGACCACTATATACACAACCTTTCAGAAGGTTGTTAAAAACAGTTAACTCCTAGAAAATGAAAAGATATATTTCTGCTAATGAAGATGTTGTGATCCGATCAAAACCCCCAGTACAGCTGCTAAATGGACCTTGTGGTGAGATTGTTTTCTCAAGTGCTGTCTTCAAGGTGATGGATGAACCTCAGTTTTTAAGCCAACATGAATGACAGATCCTTAAAGTGCTCAAGGAAAAAACATGTGAAATTAAAATTTCATTACATTTGGGAAAACTCCATATCCCAATGAAGATCAAGTGATATGATCAAAAGCAACAAAGCAGCAACTAAATGGGCTTTGTGGTGAGACTGTTTTCTCAACACCATTGTCAGGACATTCAAGCGTTCCTTTAACAAAGGTATTAGTCTGAAATACTAGAAGCTACCTTGAATCCATCATCCACAATATATTTTTAACCTGGACCATAGTAGGTGGAGACATTGCCATTTTATTAATTTGACAGCTTGTTCTCAAGTGTTATAGTAATCCCACAGACCCGAAGGCCTATTATGCCATGTAAGCATCGGCCTGCTCCCTGAAATCCACCATCAGTAGGTCTCCTATCGGTGTAACGATCCGAGTTATGGATGTAAATCAGTTAAGATAATGGAAGATTCATTGATTCCTCTTGCCTTTGTTCAAAGCTAATGCAATATGCACCTGATTCATCACATTGCATTACATGGAACCAAATTACCATTCATTCTTTTTTCAGGTTAACTGGTTCTCAAATTATCCCTGAAGGTGAGGAAGATCTGCACGAGACCGAAGGGGCTCCACTGAGTGATGGTCGAGTTCACTCATAACCAAGTTGTCAAATAGCTCTCTGTGAAAGAGATGGAAATCTGAAGAAAGGGATGACACTAAAAGCTAGACTATTGAATTTGCAAGTGGGGATCGTGCACCCATCCATTTAAATGTCCAGTGTACACAATAACCACATTGTGGGAGCCCCCTTTTTGCAGCTGCACATTCAGAGGGGCAGGTGCGGGTCAGGGAGAAAAAAAATGGCTGTAGCAAAGTGGGGGCTTTGAGTGAGTGGCAGAGAGAATGGGAGGAAAAGACAGAGAGGGGGAGTAGTAGAATGAGATATACAGAAAGCACAATGGGATAGTTGGAGTTGGTGCCACTCCTCAGCTAAAGTTGGCTTGATTTCCCGAGAGTCCAAATTAGTTTTTATTGGAAGTTTGGGGAGGTAGGAGACTTTGGGTGAGAGTCGTAAGCCAGGAGGAAAGGGGCACCTCAGAGGGAGGAAAATACATGATTTGTCAGCAAACTGCAAGCAAACTGCTTGTGGTTGGTGGCAAAGGAGCAATTCTAGCTATCATAATGTTGATTTCTTGTGCTTGAGTTTGATGGTTACAGTTATTGCGAGGGTCTTTCTTTTATTTCCTCTGCTACACTGGCCTAGCAACAAAAGGAGTCACTCAAGTTTTCCTTTGGTTTTTAGTGTCACTGATGCTCGGGATGTCAGTGTCTGTTTGCTTGTTAGTCAGGCCACCATTTAGGTCCACACTGAAATGTCTCTATTTGATTGATTACCATGAAATTGTGAACAATCATTCATGGTTTCCAGACCCTACTGACTTTGGTGATCCCTTGACTTTTCCTTGAGCTCCACCACAGGATTGAATAACATCCCCATCAGCTTCAGGTTTACATTGTATTCAGTGATTACAAAACAATTGGCAAGCTAATACATCTAACTCTGATGGTTGACATGGTTAACATTATACCTACTAAATATCAGCATAGTTGTTTTGTCATTGTAAGCATGTTAGCATCTTTTAGCTCCAAGCACAGCTATGTGAAAGTAAAGCCTCACAGAGCCAGCACTGTGGCTGTGGACTCGTAGTCTTCTTTTATTCTACTTCCTCCTTCAGCAGCCCAACATCTCTGTTTCTCTCATTGTATCTGTCTGACAACAAAGGAGTCACTCATGTCTTCTGTTTTTTTCTTATTCTTCTGCTGATCTTCCTTCCTTTTTCCCTCCTCTGACCTCTGACCTTTAGCCTAGTCTGTCCTGTTAGCTAATGGACTGGTGAGACAGCCTGAGTGACCATCAGACTAAACACAAAGAGCCCAACTAGTTTAATGTTAAGTGACAGGGCGTGTGTGTAAAAACTGATCGGCTTTAACGGGTAAAGATAACCTCACAGATGTGACTGCTGGAGAATCTTTGGAAATCAGAGCCTGGTCAGATATCTGTTCCCCCTCAGTTTATCAGCAACTTGAACTTCGTGGCTCCGGACCAAAAGTGTCCGTCTTTACCCTGAAGCCAGACAACACGTCCCACCTAAACTCTAAAAAAAGTCTTCTATTGTGCTCTTCCAGACATATTGAAACAGGTCTTAAATTGAGAAAAGAGGTCCGCCAGAATAAGCTGACAGAATCCTGCGCCTACATTTTAGGCTTGACTCCTTGTAAGTCACTCAGAGAGTTGAATTAAAAAAGGATTAGGAGCAGAGAAAGAATTAGAGGGATTAAAAAGGATTCTCAGGCTGCTCCACAAATCCATAGCTGATGTGGTAAAAATGATTGGTTGTAGATGCTACATCTCATATTAACAAGGCTTGCGAGGCATGGAGGCACGCTCATCACACATCAGCAGCCAAACCAGCAGGAGCTCAGGCACCAAATTGCCCATATTTTACATGTTTAGAGTGAGGGAGTCAAGGGCCTGACTTCCCACTTCCTACTTCTCCAGTGTCGATAGTCAGACTCCACTTGAAAACAGCTTGAATCCTGCACTGCTAACGCTGAACCAAATTGGGCTTGACAGAGCTGCAGGGGAGCTTCTGTGGCTGTTACACGTTCACTGTTTACTGGATTATAAATGATGCTGAGAGATCAGCAACATTTAAGTTCACTCCCAAAAACACAACCAGAGGACAGAATGACTAATGTACTTCCACCGAAATCACAGATACACACAGTACATGTTGTACGCAAGCATAACACTCACAAAATGCATTCTTGAGCATTATAGTACATTCACAAGAAACAGGTGGGTAGTTTCCAGAAGGAGGGGATTTGTTTGACATGTTTGGTTGCTTTGGAGACGGGAGTGTGAGGGTGTGTGTGTGTGTGTGTGTGTGTGTGTGTGTGTGTGTGTGGCAGAGCTGTCCGGGTGACAGCCAGTTGTCCAGAGGGTAGGGAGTAGGGAAAGGGATATTAGCTGGCACTGGAGTCCAGGGATGAAGCTGCCAAACTGGGCAGAGCTTCAACATCAAGGACACCCTCTGACCAGATTTTCCCAGCCTCACCAGGCCTCACCCTACTCCAGAATCTGGGTTATTAACTGGCATGGCATCCAGTGACAATGATAGCCACTGACAGAAATTTGAGGATCAGATTCTGATGCAGGTCCCAATTATTCAAGACTTCCAGGTCCACTCATTGTTAAAGCTGGATTGGATGTATTTTTCCACTAACGCATTTAGAAACTGAAGCCAACTGCTGAAACATAAAGGGTGACCACTTTACCACTTTGTAATTTTTGAAACAATGGGCCTTTGAACAAAGCAGACAAAAGCAGCTTCTCATTCTTGGTTGACGACCGCCACTGGCAGATTTGATTAGCTATAGCTAGCTAATGAGCCAACATGATAGAAACTGATAGAAAACTCTGGCTGGCTTTTAAATGTTTCTAGCTGATTAATATTAAGTAAGAACTATGTAAATGAGGTCTTAAATATGCATTTTATGGCTACATGATTTCATGCTAAAAGACAGAGGCTAAAGCTGCATGTCCCAGGCAAAAAGTCAATGTCCTCATCAGCTGATGATTCATACTATAGAGAAGGTACAGAAATATACTGTACTAATGTCACAAAAGAAAGTGCTTTTAGGATGACAGCTAACTCCAAATTTAGAGAGTGCAAAACTTCGAAAAACCCAAGAAAAAACACTACAGCAGCTAGCATTAGCTTAAAAAACTACTCTATCTGTGATGATTTGAAGAGATATTTATTTAAGCGTTTACAGAAAAACAATTCCAGCTTAACTCAGAAAGGTTTCACATCAGCTAGAAGAAACTGACAGTTTAGCTGTTTGTGTGCTTCTTTCTTGCAGAATCAGCACATTAACGTACTTCAGCCTCTAAAATTGCATATCAGTTTGGAACGAGAAGTATCAACTGGATAAAGTGTTGAATAAAACCAAAAGTAACGTACCATTTCTATGGAAGCCAGATGTCGAAATTATGTAGATAGTTGTGTAGGCAACTTGAGACACACTTCCCTTGAAATAAAGTTGAGCAACGTACAAAATCCCCATCCAGGACCACAGCTGTCCCTGACCTCAGACTTGAACTGTTATTCAATGTGAGTAAATAAGATGAGTACAAGTAGCCTACAAACCTTATATGGTATATTGTACATGAACCTGCAAAGAGATGCTGAATGAGCCTTGCACTTTTCCTTTACCAATTAGCTGACTAGTCTGAACTGGATCTAACGATAATTGAAGCAGCAGTGCCTCACACAGCCCCTAATAGCTTTCTTTTTAATAAATCACTAGAGGCAATCACTCTTCCATTACCTTCAATCACACTTGCCACAATCACACACCATTAAAATGCTGCACTGTATAGATTATACATGATGACAGTAATCCAATCCTTCGTCCTTTCTATTATCTGAAGTAGAACCAGAGGTTGGACAACACCGCCTGGTGTGAAGTCAGCGTTTTAGTCACACATGCGCCTCATAACTGTTCAATCTTTCCTCATGTTGGCAGCCGAACTGTGTTTTCTAGCTTTGTTTCGCACGTTAACCGCGCCGCTCAGCGTTCTCAATCTACTCTACCAGCCATCTTAATGCTGAGCCCAGTTCTGCCTTGCCACATTATTAGCTTTGACCTTTGCGTGTCAGTTCCAGCGTTGATACCAAGCCAGAGAAAGTCTGCCAGAACCTGAGCCAGAAATAAAGGGCTAACACATGTTGCATTTTATTAACAGTCCAGCCATGGAACGTACTTATACAGTGATGAATACAGGTCTGCAGGGACTGTAAAACCATGCTAGGCTCTCCACACACAGAGATTCCCATCCACACCCTGCAGCTCTCTCTTGGCTTGAACCTGAACTCTGTCTGTCTATATGTCACCCCATCCCATTAATGCTCTCTTATTCCCATTCCCTTCTTCACCTTCATCCAGTGGGACAGCTCTAAACACATGCTCTCATCCCCACCCTTAGTTTGACCTGGATCTCCCCACCCTGTCATCACCATACCAGGTCCACTGACTATAACCTTTAGCAATGCTGTCTCTTAGAAATTATGTTTACATAATACATACAGCAGCAAATACATTTTATAGGAAATGCTATCCATGGCTGTTTTTTTTTTCTTTCTTTTTTTCCCCTCTCTTTCTTTTTTTTCCTTCTTTTTTTTTTTGAATGAATGACACAATAGCAGGTTTAGACAACAAAAGTGATTTGGTAAAGATCCCTTGTTAAATTTGAGTAAACATGTTGTGTCCAAAATCCCTGAGAATTTTTTCTGTATTAAATTAGACAACTGTCTTTCCAAAACCATATCATACTGGATCAGATATTGGATATTTTGATAGAAAAATTTCTGTGAACATTTTGCTGATATTTTCAGTATCAACATATCTGCAACTTGCCAAACATTTTGTCCACAAAACATGTTTGCTGTTGCAGTTTAGTTGTGCAATGTCATTTCTAGGAGACAGGTTTGGCTGTGTCTCACACCCATGATTCCTCCTTTGACTCTGTGATCCCACCCACTCATTCATGATCAGGTCACCTCTACTCCCCCTCCACCTCACTGATAACTTGTGGTTTAAGGAGTGGAGTCCTTTTCAGCTGCTGAGCTCATTTCTGCCTTCTCAGCCTGTTGGTAATTGGTCACCAGTGGTTGTTAACAGTCTGCCTATCAGTGGATTTGTTAGTTGCTGTACTGACAGAAAGACAGACATTAGACTGGACATCCTGAAACCAGAGAAGAAAAAGCTACTCCCTTTGCTATCTTGAGTCACACTGACTTTATTTACTCCCTGGAATTAAAATGTCTCTTTTATCCAGAATGTGTCTGCATATGATTTATCTAGATATTAAAGCTGCTCTATGCATATTTTTTTTAGGGGGAACTAAAAAACCTTGTGTTCCTACTGAGCAAAGCAAGATAGTACAATGATGAGGAAACTGCAGTGTTGGTATTTACACTGGTAGGAAATCACTACCAACAGGAAGTCCAAACCGCCTCCATAACAGTGGGGGAGTGGTATGCTGTGGAGAGAAAGGAGGTCTAATCAACTTTTTTCTTTTCCTATTGTTGGCTATAAATTTAAAGCATCACAGACCAGCAATGGCAGTAAAAATGAACAAGCTGTGTGCAGATTACTGGTGTCACTTCAGAGGATTTTATCAATAATTAGGCCTAAGTAAACAAGACTGAAAGTTACAGCACCAACAGGGTCTGACCAAGCATGCATTATAATTGCATTTTTCTTACCTACACTTGAAATTAAACCTCACATTTTCAGATTTATCCACTTAACAGAGGTATAAAAGGCCCAAACTAATGATGTGTTTACAGCAACAAGTCCCTCAATACAGTCCTCCATATAAGTCATTTGTTCCAGCCTGTCTGATAACATAGGATCCACAGGATTGTCTCCTGAATTAGGGGAATTATGGGGGCAGGAGATTTGCCACAATTCAACTGTTAAGAAACAAATAACTAAGCCTTTTATGATGTGTCAATGCAGTAAGGTTTGGTTAGGTTTAGGCACAAAAACAACATGGATAGCTCTAGGGAAAGATCATTGTTCTGGTAAAAATGAATACTTCGTTAAACATGTGGTGGAGGTTATAGAATGATCAGGGTCATGGTTAAAAGAAACCATTTTGACTGTTGGTTGGAAATGGAAGACAAACAGCTGTCTGCTGTGTTTAAGTCCAGTATTTATCAACCCATCCATCCACCCTGACCTCCTCCCTTCACAGACTTTCTCCTTTGTTCTTGTCTTAATCACTACAACCACTAGAGAACTTAGTCACTTGAACTTACACGTTATTTTGGAGGCATTTGCTGAAAAGACTGATGCAGTCTCATATGACCCATTGCAGTAAACTAGAACATAACTATGGGTCGTAATTGGCTGCTTGCAACAGCAACGTATATATATATATATATATATATATATATATATATTTTATTTTTTTTATTTTTTTTGCTGAGGACAGTCGTGTTTTCAGATGTAGCCGGGTTGGTGTGTATGTCACCTTGGCAGTGATGGGATGAAAAACTTTGTCCTGGGGGTAGCACATCAGGAAAGGCCATGAATTCATTTAAACTTTACTCTGGTCCAAAGCTTTGACACAGCAACGCAGCAACAATTTTCAGGCGTTTACAGTCAATTACCATTTGCAGCCTCCAGTATCGCACTGTTACACACATACATGATGAAATCAATACCTCTCTCTCATGCAGGAACTGGCTGTGCAACATTTCCTCTCATAACATTTCCATTCTTATAAAACTTTACATTAAACACCATCTAACCAATCCCTGATCCACATTAATCCCTTTTACACCGATCACTATCTAAGCTGTCTAAGATGTCTGGTGCGTGATAGCAGCGATTGTTTCCATTTCTGCAGTTAGGTGTGGAATAGACTCTGTGTTTAATGTGGCCCAGTTCATCTCTGACAGGGTCCAGGGGCTGTGTAGGTGATCAAATATTCAGGTAATTTTGGGTGCATTAAGAAGTGAATTTAATATATTTTTTAACCTCTGTCTAATTACAGTGTGAAGCTGCTGTCTGCATGTTAATACCTGATGGAAAGACACACGCTGTGAATAAATCATTTTCTCAGACTGGGTGAACTAAATCAGTTGATTAAAGGCTGTTTTTTTCCCCACCACATTTAAAATCTGCCAATTTTCTGTCAAGTTTATTTCCCTGAGTATTATTTCAGTGGGTTTTAACATTAGTCTTTAAATCTTTTATACCAACAATGAGTGTGAATGTGTGGATTTTCACCAGTCTGACCTAGCTGGAGCAGTAGGATGTAGAAGGTATTGTCATCAGCCACTCTGTGTTTCCTTTCTCCACTTCCTTCTTCCTGTCTGGCCAGTGGCACTCCAAAGCCGGGGTATTCCTCTGTCAGATGCTGAGAAGAAAAACTGTGTGTGTTTTTGTGTGTGTGTGTTTATGTTTATTTACTTCTGATCTCCAGGAAAAGTCCCATTGATTTCCCTCCCTCTTTACCTCTTTTGTGGTTCATAAAGTGTTGTCTGACCCAGTTTGTACACAGCATAGACTGTATATATAGAGTGCACAGCTGCATGCATGTATTCCTGTGTGCATGTGCAGGATGTGCAGTGTGTGTCTGTGTCTGCATGTCTTAAAAATGTCGTACAAACACATGAATATAATGTGTGAGGACATTTCTCTGTGTGTTTGTACAGGAAGAGGATGATAACAGATGGAAGTGTTCACGTTCCATTGTCAAACAACACAGAATTAAAGAGGATTTAACGTGGCAGCTTTGAGTTTATGTACTGTACAAAGGCCTCTATATTTGCTGCAGTTTCTTCCCATTCCTCTTTCAAGCTCTGTCAGATTGTGTGGTGAGCGTGAGTGAACAGCCTTTATCCAAGTCCAGCCACAGTTCTTGATTGGCTTTAGAAGTGGACTCCGACTCGACCACTCCAGGACATGAACGTGTTGTTTTGAAGCTAGAATTGTGTGTAGCTTCAGCTTTATGCTTAGGCTCCATGGAACACAAATCTTACCCCAGGATTCAGAAATAATAGAATATATATAGAAGTACAGGCTGCTTCAAGCTATAGCTGAAATGTCATGTAATGTTTTGAAAGTGTGGCAGGTGAAGCTTACCTTTGCACCGTCATTGGCCTTGTATTCAGTCTCTTCAGTCTCTCTCCTTCAGAGTTACTGTAGGTCTCTTGGTGGCCTCGCTTACTAGTGTCTTTTGTGCATGGTCACTCAGGGTCTGAGGACAGCCTGCTCTAGGCAGATTTACAGCTGTGTCATACTCTTTTTTTCCTCATTTCTTAATAATTGATTTAACTAGACATCTAGGGAACTTGGAAATGTTCTCGTATCCCATCCTCTGACTCGTGCTTTTCAATCACTGCAGATTTGTTTGGCGATATAGGTGTATTTATACTATAATAAACTTGAAAACTTAAGCAAATAAGTATTCTATAATCTTAATTAATGTAGATGGCATTGTAGAGATCTGTTTGTAATTTGATATTAAAGGGTATTTTTCTGCTGATCAGTGTCAAACAGCCTTATTTTTTATATTTTTGCTCTTTTCTTTTTATTATAATTGTCCTTTAGCACCAATATACCAAGACAAATTCCTTGTATGTGCAAACTTACTTGGCAATAAAGTCTGATTCTGATTCTGATTCTGATGTAATCTACTTTGATTCAATAGTGTAAAACCATGAAACATTAAATCTTCCAAGGTGGGGAATACTATGAGCATGTATGGTATGTATGTATATATGTGCATGAACACAATCCTGTCTACTCTGTCGTCCTGCTAAGCTTAACAGACCTTGCTGCTGATTCCCATCAGCGGCTGCCACGGTGATCTAGTGGCTGGGCTTTGTGGACGAGCTGTTTTTAGACGGAGGGAATGTCACTGGATTTATGTGGCTAATGCCAAAACAGCTGCTGCCATGAATAGCTGAATGAGAGGCCTCATAGTTAATATCCACATCCAGACAGTGTCATTCAGGAAATGTTGCAGGTGAAGGTTAAGACAATAGAAAGTGAACATATACAGGATATTATAGTATAGACGGCGCACAGGTTATTGTCTCGACACTCTTAAACTTCGCTCCCTCCTCAGTTTTTATCTCCTACTCACACACATACACACTGAACTACGCTCACACACACACACACACACACACACCACTTTCTTCTGGCAGCCAGCTGGCATAGTGCCCATCTGAGTCCATTCTGAGGCTTTTCTGCCATTTATGTTCCCAACTCGTCCACAGGCCTTCCTGTGTGTGTGTGTGTGTGCGTGCGCGCAGTGTGTGTGTGTGTCTTCCTGTGGACCAGTCCCTTGGCACACATAGTCCCATTTCCACACCCAGTTCCTATACAGCCCCATCCGCACACCCTCCCCATTCACACATTCTCACACCGTCATAGTACATCACACACACAATTAACTGAACCTGCTGTTACTGGAAGTTAGCTGTGGGTGGAGACTGTGTGTGTGGTGGGAGGATGTCCTGGTGTGTACATGCTGGTGAGTGTGTGTGTTTTAAAGAAAAAAGAAGAAGAAAAAAAGATGCATAAAGATAAGATAAAGTCGAACTGCCTCATCACCCCAGCATGTAATTGAATACTTGATAATAATTCCTATTAGAAACTCTCTCTCTCAATCTTCAAGAAAAATCTTTGTCTCTGACATCGTGAATAACAATGATCACAGATACGCAGATTCATTCAGAGAAAATAGTCCTTTCTGACTCAAAATACTCATGTGATATGAAGGGAAGATGCTGTCACCCAGAGTTGACCATCACTATCACTGAATTCTGTGCCATCTAAAGGTTTGTTATGCAATTGGTATTTATTAAGCCTATTTCCTCTTCATGTAACTCTTTCACCAGCTGATACATCCCAGTAATCTTCTGTAGGTTTCAATGACTTAACTGTGGAATCTGGTTGGATGCTGAATGTTATTTCATGTCAGACGACAAACCTGAGCACAAAACTGATCCCAGAGTGACATATTATGAGTAGCGCAAAGTGGGAACTGGTGTGTTTGTCAGCGACATAGGTGTGTGAATCCTTTTAAATGCTTGCTGTTAAGAGGAGACAGAACGGTACGCATCGAGACAGTTATGGATCTGTTGCTGAGTTGCCGCCTCATACACAAAACCAATTATCACACAAGTGGTGGTCCTTTATGATCCAATAATATGCAGTAATCTCATTACAAACGATGTTAACAGCAACAGTCTGGTGTAATCAAACCTCTGCCTCTGCTTCCTCTGAGGGCACAGCTTCCTCATCATCTCTCTCTGTGCTGCTGCAGACCAAAACAACAGTGACTAAGAGAAAAAAGATGAGAAGATGGACAGTGGAGTGCTGTACAGAGACAGTCCTCCTTTTCCTTGTTTGCTCACTGCAGCTGAATTGTATTGTTTCTAGCAGATTGAGGAGTTCGAGTCCGTTGTCTGCTCAGATGATGTACTGTACCAACTTAATCTTGTGTTTTTATGTCTGTACACTCATGCCATTCCTCTAATTAGCTAATCTGTACTAGTACTGCTTTGGGTAGCAATTCTGTTTTTGTAGTTGTTTTAGTCCTAGCAAGTCTAAGCACAGGTTGTGCTGTTTAAAGGACTAATATTAAACATATAGTTCTGCATGAGTAACCGTAAAATGTGACCTTAATAGGAACCAGAATAATTTGTTCTGAAACACCGTACAAAATTTGACCTTTAATCATCTCTCTTTAGGAAGGCCAGTCAGTGTTTTTAAAATTATTATTATTTTAATATTGGCTGTAGTTTTAGTCAGAATCAGGCTGGAGTATTTATATCTTGTGTAACACTTAAATAACAACAGATCTATGTACAGTGGTCATTTTGGCACTGAATTTTGATTTCTGCCTTAGTGTTTTGATGAAACAGTATCAGTTTAAGCCATATTTTAGTCATTTAATTTTGATGGTTTTATTAGACAAGATCAAGTTTAGCCTCTTTAATAAAAGTACCTTTCTATTGTTATTGATCTCATGTTCTTTTGGTTCGTCGGCAGGTGGAAAAGATGATGTACCAGTTAAACTAGACTGTAATAGAAGTTCACACGCAGTGCCCCTCGCCACCTGCTGTCACTCTCACCAGGGGTATACTTCCTCAAATAATTACACTTGTTGTTCCCAACTCTGGCTTTTAGCACAGTTGCTTACCCACTGTCACTTGCTCACTTGACAATACTGTTACTCTGCCTCTAAGCTGTTTTTTCTTCTTTTTAAGAAGTGGTACTGGCAGAGACCTATCCCTGGTGAAATGTAAAAATGTTGTTAATTAAAGGTCAAGTTGTCAAGTCAAACTTCTGAGCAACGATGACCACGATGACATACATCCACAGATGTATCAATGTCCTCCTGACCTTTATGTATTTACTCAGGATTTTAAGGTATAGTCACATTTCATTTCTGAATTCTACAGTCCTTGTACAGATTAAAACAAATGAGTTAATGTGTTAATTAGTGAGTTTTACAGGTGTTGGTACCTGATTTTGAACCTGGAGAGCAGCTACTTTTCCTGATTCCAGTCTCTACCTATGTCATTCTAACTCGCTATTACAAGCTTTATATGTATATAGTGAGCAGATATGGTGGTATTGATCTTCTCATCTAGCTCATGGCAAGAAAGCAAAATGAACCTGCTTCCCAAAAAATGTGGAACTAATCCATAAAGATTATTTCATCTCAGAAAGTCAGAGCAAACACACATCTAAAGCTGTTTGGTTTAACTTTCTAACTTAATAAATCTGGATTTTCATGTGTTATAGGTACAAAAAGAAAGTATTTGTCACTTATTTGCTGCTCATGCTTATTTCCTTCATATAAATGATATGTAGATGGCTACTGAACGGGCTGATCATCTGCTTCATCGAGGTCACAAACTAGAGGAAACGCGATGATATCCCATTTTGTCAGTTGGCTAGTAAATAGCTAGTACAGTTAAAATTTGAATTAAACATAGACAGTATGCACACCAACATAAACATATACAAAAACAAAAACATACACACATACATATAAGTAGACAAAGGCAAACATATACACAGACATAAACATTAATACGTCAACATATTTTGGAAAAAATGGAACCCCATACAAATTGCCCCAATGAATGTGGTTGTGAATGGGTGACTGAGACATATAGTGTAAAGCTCTTTGAGTGGTTCTTAAGCCTAGGAAAGCTCTGTATAAATGCAGTCTATTTACCATTTCTATAGAATAGTAATTTCTAGAAGACAGGGTTGTGCACTGATGATGAGCTTAATTGAAAATACCCATTTAGCAGATTCCTAAACTTGATACAAACACTTAAATTGTGTGAGTATGAGCTTCAAGTGCATCCAAACACAACAATTAAATTGGAAGTCACTATCTCCAGTGTGCAGTTTGATAAAGTACACAGATGGTTTCTAGCATGTGTCCCAGTGGTTCATACAATATTTGCAAAACCTTATTGAGTGCGCTGAAAGTATTTTTTTTAAAAATGCATTTCGTGTTTACATTCATTTCGTGTGTTGTCAGGATCTCGCTCAGTTGATAGACTGATTTCCATCTGGAGGAGTTTTGTAATCTTGAATCATGAGCATGTTTTCTTCTATACAAGAAATGTCTGCCAGCAGTGAGACTTCTGAAGAAATGTTCAGCACTTTAGAGGAACGGTTTTGGGAATTGCACTTACTACAGCCAGGAGATGTTAGCTCAGCGTAGCATAAAGGACTGGAAGCAAGAGGAAACAGCTAGACTAGTTTTGTCAATGGGAAGAAAAAAAAAACAATTAATTTACTAATCTGTGCAAAACCAAGTGTAAAAACGACATGTTGTGATTTTGGGGAGATTCAAAAGTAGCGGTGGGGGTGTTTCTTACCTCAGGACAGAGCCAGGATAGCTATACTAAGCTAAGTGATGCTGTTCCTAGCTTCATAATTAGAAAATGTACATAAGAGTGTGTTTTCCCATCCAACTCTCAGAGGGTGATTTCCTAAAGCTTTGAACTATTCCTGTCAGTGACATTTGTTAAATGTCATTTTCTTTGTCATTTTCTTATCTCTGATTGATTCCAAACAAGTTTGTTTAAATCAGCAAAGACTGAACACTTCAACAGAACAGGTTTCCCCCAGATGCAATATATTCCTTGTGAACTTGGCTTTTGGGAGGAAATCTTTACTGGATGTTGTGGTAAGGTTTGATTATTTCCCAGTATTTTACATCATAAATGTGTGAGAAATGATGGGCAGGGTGGTGACTAACATTGTTATAGATCATCCTGTCTCACCACAGCCCATCCTCAAGACACATGCACTCACATGCACAAACAAATGTAGTCACATATTGTACATGCTCAAAACCTTTATCTTTTATCTAAAAGACTGCTTCTAGGGGACAGCTTTTCTTTCTATTTATGTGTTTGACTTTTTAAAATCACCAATAGATTAAAAAAAAAAGATTACATAAGAATAATTCTATACAGAATGAAGATTTCAAAGATATTTTTATCATTTCACAAAAGAACCTCCCTAAAACATCCCATATGCAAATTCACCAGGATATATGACAGATCCTAAAGTATAAAGTGTTAGATTTTCTTTCAAGTCCATGGCATACACGTATAGACTCTCACACACACACAAAGATACTACGCAAGCACAACTTCCTCCAGTAGCAGCACGTAGTCACAAACGTAGCTGCAAGAGGAAGGGGGGTGATGTCACCTGAATCTCTTCCTCCTCTCCTGCACTCCACCCCTCCACACTTCCACCACTTCTCTCCATCTTCCGACCTAAACGTCTGTGGTTGCGTAAAGGAAAAGGACTTAAAAATACTCCACCCAGAACTTCACTTAACAGCGGTAAACCAGATAAGACAGTGACTTCTCTTGTGTCTTGACAAAGGAAAAGGGAAGGAAGGGAGAAAGGAAGGAAGGAATTAAATCTATGTTGAATGAGCAACAAGTAAGAAAAGAAGAAAACTAACTGTGATAACGTGAAAAGCAGGTTCAGCTATTATATAAGATGTAACAGCATCTACCTCAGGGTGAACTCATGGGTCACACGTTATTATGAGTTAGCATTTCCTATTCAGTTTCCTTAGTGAGCGAGCAAGCCTGACATTAAAAAGCTGCCACTGTGTGTGTGTGTGCACATTGGTGTGTGTTTTGCGTGTGTGTAGCTCCATCATTTACTCCACTTTACGCCACTCCACCTGGCTATGATGAATTGGTATGACCTGTGACCCCTCCATCAGAATAGCTGATGGTGAATGCCTGTGGGTATCTCTGCCAACTAAATCATTTAGCTGGAGTGGCTGCTGGTAAAACATCATAGAAAAGGCCTTATTACACAGTGCTATAAAAAAGGGGAAGCTTTTAGGGATTTGACTCAGCATAGAGTTTTGTGCTTTGAACAGTAGCTGATGAGTGCTGTTACAAGTGAGACAGAAATATGTATCAGAATGCAAAATACAGCTACAGGCGTCACGCGAAAACGTAAACGTGTACAGGCTTTTGTACACACGCATCATTATCATGGAAACAATCTGGTAAGTCACAAGACCACTCAGCATTATGTGACCGTAAAGGGATATTCCAGCAGTTCCCTTGAAGTACATGTTTCAAACTCCATGCTAACAGTTCATACAGAAGGCCTAAGTCTGAAGCCCAATCCAAGATGACCCTAAAGACATCATCAGGGTAATTTTATCAGACTTGAAAAACGCTCCTCCAGAGCCACAGCAGACATTATGCAGCCGTATTCAGAGGCTGAATGGTGCTCCTCGTGATGAGTAAAATGATCTTTGTGTAAAATGGATGGTGTGTCCTTTTCATGCAGTAAAAAAAAGACAAAAACAGCTCAATTATGGTGATTGGAAACACGCCGCCTTCTCCAGTCGGAGTGTGTACACTGGAACTGATATGTGTCACACCATGTTTGTATTTTCATGCAGTGCAGTTAAATTAATCTCATCTATTTCTGAACATGCGTTGACCCCAAATATTTCCATGTCATGGACTCAGTTAGAAACACAGATCCAGATTTGACTGATGCGGGGGCTGCATACAGAAAATGGTCATAGTGGTGCGTGGACCATGCTTCTTTATTCCTTACTAAAATACACATAAAAACCAATCCAAATATGCCAATTACAATACCCATTAGCAATGACAGCAATAAAAACATAGCAATAAAAACTGTAAAGCGAGGCTGGTTATTAAACCTACTTAAGTGTTAAAGATGATGAGCATCAAAGTGAAAGCAGTCAATAAGTAAATCAATGAAGCTCGTGATTTATACATCCTCAGATCCCTGGAGTTCAATAGGCTACATATTGCACTTCCTCTAGGATCTCTGTTGTCATGAATCCAAGACATCCTGTCATTGATAGCATTATTCTTCCCAAGGAGACAAATGCATCTAACCCCTGCGAGAGGGATGTTCATGAACACTGTCACACGAACACTGTCACAGGTGAGTAAAAAGGAAGAGGAAATTTACAGCCGGGGATGTAAGGACGAGTAAATCTAGCTAGATTATGCATTGCACCTCTGAGAAACTACCTGTCAGTCGCTCCTCACAGCTGCTGTTGCTCGTTTGATCCCTTTCTGGATTTTACACCCAAGTTTTTCTCGATTTGGAAAACACGTCTGTCTTTGTTCTGCCATCCTTGTCACTGCAAATGTTGTTCGTTTTTTTGGGGGGGGGGGGGGTAGGAACAATGTCTTGCTTTCCACCTCCTAATCATAGTGGTTATTCAAACAAATGATCAAGCACATGTTTTCACTCATATTTTCTGATGTGGCAGGTGCTTTTTATTTATTTTTTTGTTGGTATTTTTTTTTTTTTTTGTTGGTATTTTTGTCTCATCTTTTTATCCATGGCAGCTAACACTGCCTTGTGCTTCTGTCTCAAACATAAAAGTCACACCAAGAGGTTTCCTAATATAAAACAGAATAAAGGTGAAAATACTGTTGCACACTGAGTTATGTATTTATTAGATACACATTTTTAGATACACACTACATAATTCTTACTTCTGTCAAATTTAGACAGTGTACCCATACATATTTGTCACAAAATGACCATATACTGTAGGTAACTCTTCTCTAAAACAGTGTTGGCAAATGGAAATATTTATTGCAGGCCAGTGGTTTCCAGTCCCAACTGAGGAATCCCCCAAGGGGTCCCAAGACAACTGATAAGAGAGGGAAACAAAAAAAAAAGCCACTGAGTCATGGCATTGATCTCTTCAGAGGAAATAGCCATTGAATTAAACTGTAAGGTCACTAACAGTGATGGGGAACTTTCACTCTTAAGTCGACTCCTGGGAATTGATCAATCCTCTTAAAAGTGGCTCAGCGTGGCTTAATATCAACATTTCATGGCTACACACACACACACACACACACGGTACAGTAACAGACACACCCATAAGCAGAACAGGCAGCAGAACTGTATGAAAGACGATAGGCCTGTTTACTTATTGACCTTTCAGTGAACTGTGGTTGGTCTACCACCCATGGCGCAGTGTCCCTGTGCGTAGGCTGAATAGCTAGACGTAATTACCCGACTCATATGGAAATCCTCTGAAACACAAGAGAATCGCCGCAGTCAAGCAGGGTAGGCAGACGCAATCTGATGAAGCCCTGTAATTTACATAAATGGAGATACGAGACATGAAAGAATAAAATGAAATGTAAAAAGCCTTGTATTTATTGTCTGATTTGTGCGTGTTTGTGAACTTGTGTGTGTATGAGTATGTGATAGAGTAGGAGGCAGTAATTACAGGACACCAACCTACACTGCAGATAGAGACTGAGATAGATGGATGAATATGACATCAAAGAGAGAGTGGAGTGTAGGAACTAAGAAGAGAGATAATAAGAGGGACAGCTGAAACTCAGTAATGGTCAACCTGTGTCGTACTCAGAGGAGACTTTCAGAAATGTAACTTGAACCCCTGCATCAAAAAATATTGTCACCCATTGCAGCTGCCTGTTTTCATATTGTGCTGCACATTCAATGGATAATTTTGACATATTATCCTGACATCCTGTTTCAAGAAATATTAGATTCTGTCAGAGATCTGCACATATGGCATCCAGTAGGAGGTTGACGTAAATGGCTTTTTCCATTCAGCAGTGCAATACAACGTGACATGAAGGGAGCATAATTCCTTATTACTGCCATTGTAACCTTGAATCAGTTTGGGAAACTATGTAGAAGACAAAATAAACCTTTCTTTAATGGCAGACTTTGGAGAAGCTTGCTTGACAGTACTCTCCACCAACATCTGCAAAACACCATGGCTGTGTCTGAAATCACTCACTACTCACTATACAGTGAGTTTACCATTTACCATTATTATACCCTCTATAGTAGACTCAAAGTATCCCACAATGCATTGTGAAAAGTAGTGTATAGCCGATGGTCGATAACCAAGGAATATATCCCATCATGCATTGCGTTCATGCTGTGAGAGATCGAAAAACAGCAGACAGATGGGAGGAGAGAGAGTCACAGTGTACAAGGCAATTCAAAGTGCTTTTTACATAAAACTTGAAAAACATTAAGACAAAGTGTAAAAGAAACTCATAAACGGACATTCAAGTACAATTAAATATAGTTATTGAAGAGTTAAGAGATTAGAAATTAAAAATAAGCTAAAATACAGTAAGACAAATAGAATACAAGCATAAAAGTTCTAATGCAGAGGAATACATTTATTATAAGTCTCATATTTGATTGAACAGAAGGCAGCAGCAAACTAAAAATATTTTTATGGATTGATCGCTATGGATTGTCCACCGGCCAACGTTGTTCTGGGGGATCACAGTGTCCCACATTCATGAACACTTTGTTTGTCTCAGGTGTCAGTGTGCCAATCTTGTGTATAGAGCAAACAGTTAGTATGCAGCAATTTGTCTGCAACTCAGTTTAAATTGTTTAAGGTACTGCTATTGTCACAGCACATTACCATGTGTTGTGACATAATTAACTCCATGTTAAAGTATGTACGCAGTATCAGAAAATGTCTCTAGCACAACTGTCTCTTCTGCTACTTATATTCAATAAATGTTGTACCATTGTTTATGTGTGTGTGTGTGTGTGTGCATTTGTATGCGGTTGCGTTAGAACAGTCCCCTGTGCCCCTGCTTTTCGATGACCCTGGCAACTGGTCTCCCTGGTAACACTGACTCATTTCCTGGTTAGTGTGATTGGATGATGTGAGCCCACCAACATTCCCTTTGGGATCTTCATTATGAACTCTGTCTGGCACTCTGTCTAGATTGGAGCGAAGGCACAGTTCAATGATAGCCAATGAGGAAATATCTAAATAAATTAACACAACATTTTGAAATAAATAATTTACTTATATACAAGTAAAAAAGCAAAAGTACTCATAAAATATAAACCAATAAATTATAAATTCATTTGATAACTCTCTCACTATTATGTAGATTTATTTCATCAGTTTTCTTTTTATATTTCATAATGGCCCTTTTCATGACAGAGTTGTTGTGACCAGTTTCCACCCCCTCACCTTTCAGCCAATCACATGCTGCATGCTGGCATTTCAAAAATAATGGGTTAACCTTTAATAATTACGATTACGCACGCTCTTCACAGCACAAAATCCTTATCAGATGCACAGATGAATTACACGCTCTCTGGTTTTCAACTTACCTACCTTATTTATTTTTTATTTCCCCGTGAAATAAAATATTTTAAGTTTGATTTTAATGCAAACTCCTTTTTGCTTATCTGTGTCTTAACATGTGAAGATTCATATCTACTCTACCTTTAGCCCCAGTGGATCATCCCAGCTCATTTTAACTGCATTTGCTCCAGGCTATGTGGTTTGACTAATTGGTCTCTAAATAATTAAAGAGTTTCATTCTAAATGACATATCCACCATTTGTACAAAAGTGACGCCTTCTTTTCCAAAAAGACTGATTGAGCCATTTAAAGTAAATTACGGTACTTTGTAAGTCCTTGACTGACAACATTACAGTTCTTTAATAGACTAGACGTATATACTATATTAGAGATACTAAATGATACAAATAGATCAGTAGCTACATTATATGGGGAGATTCTGTGTCCACCCTGTTTACTGCAAAAACCAAGGCAGATGAAGTGATTTCAGCAAACTGTTTGCATGTGAAAAGAGAATTCTCTCCAGTGAGAAACAGGTCAAGAGCAAGCTGCCAGTTTCCTCACAAATCATGTCCCACACTTCTTTTTGTTTGTTTTTACTAGAGAGAGTGCAGCGAGGGTCAAGGCACAAATTTCTATTCGTTTACCATGAAGGATGATATTCTGGCTCACCTCCCACAATCCTCTGTGCCAGGGGACAGGGGCAGTGGATTGGTTGATCTCATGACTTGGCTAATTCTCTCTTTCTTTCTTTCTCTCTTACATGTAAACATGCTCTGGAGCTCTCAGCCAACAGTGGTGCTAATGTAGCGCTAAATCACACGCGCAAGGCTAATTAACCTCCTCATGGAGCACGACCAGTTTTAATTTTCTTCCTCAAATAACTGTGAGGGAAAATACTCACTGACAGCCGTTTCCTCATGGCAAAAACAAAGTAGTGACTAAATATAAAAATGAACCATTGTAAACCAGCAACCAAATGAATGACTAACCCAAGAATCAGGCACACTTAAAGGCATCACAAGTTTTAAGACAACATTGATTTTCTTATCCTTTAAACATTTTTGTGGTGAACTTGCCTGCAATCAGTTACCAATTTACACATCCAGCAGACACAGAGCAACATGAACATTCGTCTGGAGTTGTGTTTCAGGCAACCTGACAAATGTTAGTCCAGTATTCCTCTTAGAAGGCTTGATAAAAGGAAACTAAAAGGATTTCAAAACAGAATTACAGCTGAACAAAAATGCATGACTATATATGATATATTTTTAATTTACTACAACTGGACTAAAACTGACAATATCCTCCCTGTGGACCAGAGTAACCAATCCTGGTCTGTGTGGTTTTGTTCCCCATAGCATTACCTCTGACTCTGTGGGGCATTCCAGTGACCTGGTTGTTTCTCACCTTCATTTCTGCATTGGAAATGCCTAGTTCTTGGTCCAGGTGCTTGCACGGCAGGGGGTCTAACTGTGAAAAATTAGTTGATGGCATGTGTCATGGAGCTACTGTCTGTCAGCCCCCACAAGTTTAATGGTAGATTTTGCAGTTAGTGGACATTCCAAATAACACAACAACAACAGCTTTCACACTGAGGAGAATTATTTGTGTGTGTGTGTGTGTGTGTGTGTGGTCATGAGGTGGTATTCACACAGGCTGTATAATGGAGTTACAAGGTTTTTAAAAGGTGGCCAGATGGGTTGGACCACAGAACAAAGTGTCCAGCAGCTGGTTGTCTGTAGCCACAGAAGGTGTTTGGATCAAATGGTCCTCAGCCATGTGGACTTACCCACAGCCATCTGTCTCATTCAGAATTATTAAATATCTAGTTGCATGAGGAGAAATATTACCACTGGCTTGAACTCTTCAGTAAAAATACTTAACTACAACAGAACAGTCTTACATGAAGCTAATGAGTCTTGAGCATGCAGGAAAGATTTTCATATGAAATTCGCCTTTTTATGTGTGCTTTTCATGGCCAATAACTCTTTAAATGTACATATGGACATATGAGTATTATGTAACCAGGTTGAAAATGACTATACTTGCTAAAAATTATGCTAAGATAAAGGCATTATTATAAAAATATGTAAAAGATGCATAATTAAAATTAAGATTTGATTATGCTTATGACTAAAAAGGCTAGTTCATAACATTTAAAAGGTGTAGTGCAATAAATAAGTTAAAAAGTACAGATATAAAGTTATAAATATTGTTTTATTTTGAAGAGTTCATGATTGAAAGAGGAAGTAGTATTTCAGAATAAGAGCCGTACTGGTCATTGATTGGCTGAGATGTGCGGGAACAGAGAAGAGGAAGTGAGAGCGCGGGTAAATTTAATTGTCTTGACGGTAAAGATTGTGTGAACCTTTGTGCAAAACAGTAAATATCTGGTGTCTTAGATTATCTGCTCGACAGTCTTCACCAGGAAGCTTAGTTTACATGTTTTCTGGAGCAGCTGGAATATTTCTGCTTTCGAAATTTGTCAGCACAGTGGTTCGATGTTATTATTAACTTCAAACATTTATGCTAGCTCGTTAGCCTGAATGTATTCTGTTAGCATTCATTAGCAAAGTGAATGGTTCAGCCACTCTGTAGCTAAACCGGCTTAAGCTCAAGGCTTTGGTTACTTTCTTTCGACGTGACCCTGAGGTTACATGAGACAGTGGCTGCGAGGTGTCAAGTCAGCGTTCAAGTGTATTGGACTACACAGGAGAGATCACACACCTGCTCTTCACCTGAGACCGAGAGACTGGTAAAAACTACAGAGACAGCGCCATCTTTGAACACCTGTTTGCCGTCTGGTTCTTCACTGGAGACCGAGAGACTGGATAAAGCTGCAGCCTGGACCCAGAACTCCTAATCAAGGTAACACACTTTTATTTTGTTGCTCTTTGAGTGAAACAATAGCATCAGGCCTGCAACAGGGGACTTGAATTTATAGTTCATCAGATGTTTAGATTAAGGGGCTTAAGACTGTTAAAAGTGCTTATAGAGAAAAGGACAACATTACTTCAAGTATTCTTTAATGCAAATATAGCTGTAAAAAGAACTCCAAGCCTTACCTGAATAAAGTAGGGTAAGGTGGTGTATGTGGTCATCGGGACCTGTGGTCAGGCAACATTTCTTTGGACCAACAAGCTTTAGCAATTCAATACTTCATGTTGTTGGTATTTAATCTAACTGTTGGTTGGCTGTGTGGTTACGTGGAATTGATCTAATGTTGAGAGGAAAGAGCACGTATAAGAGCCTCCGCGAAACACAAACCCCCAATGCACAATTCCTGTGCATCTTTAGGAAGAGAACAAATAAACTGCAAGCAAATATTTTTAAGGGATATTGTCTGTGTCAGCCTGTGTTTGAAACAACCTCATTATTTTTCTCTTCAATGTCAGATTCTGACAAATGAACAAATTACACTGAACAAGTATTTCAAACTTCTTAAGAGCATAGCACATTAAATCAGCATGACGTCAGAGAAGCTTCTGCAGCCGCCATTGAGACTGGAAAAGATGAAAACTACATTTCTTTTCTTTTATTTGTCAGTGCAAGTTACACCTTACACGAGACATACAGACCGAATCAGATAGAATTATTAATGTGGAAGATTCTTCTACTCTGGCAAGATCGTCTCAAAACTTCAAGATCCTTGTTTCCTGTGAAGTCAGAGACACACAGTCTTATGCCCGGTGGTTTCTGGCGCCACTGTATATCTGTCACTGTCAGACAACTGCAACATGTAGCCAGCAGGAAAACATCACATGAGCTACAAACATGCAAACACCCACACACAAACACAAGCAATTGTATGCAACACAATATCTCATGTCTGAGGATATGAAACTACATTGTAATTCCCTGATGATGCAAGAGCCCTATAACCTTGTTTGGCTGCACACCCCCTCGACCCCCTTACCTCGTGTCTGCCTACGGTTGAGATCTCACTTCATTACACCCTAAAGCTCATTCTCAACATTCCTAACTCGCCATCTCATTTTGTACTTAATGTTGTTTTGATGTTGTTATTTTAAAACCACAAACCTCATGTGCTGGTTATGCTTTGTTATGGGGTTCTGGGGGAAGTGTGTTAAGATGCTGCTTTGAAACAACATGATATTCTCCATTGTAGCTCCGACTACAATTTGCTATACCTGCCACACCTGTCGCAGAAGCCGCAGAGGTTGAAAACACACTATTTTTAGGTGATTACTGCCTCACTCCATTAGATCGCACACAGAGGGAGAAAACAAAGATGAAGAGTGGTACACAAAAAAGGTCATGAACCAGACAGTGCAATATGCCTCTTATAGCTCGCTGTGCCCCCAGGGAACCCAAGGAAGACAATTTCCCACGAACCGACTCTGGTTGCTTCAGCTTGTGCCGCAGTTGCACCATGCAGAATACGACAACCCGACCTAATATTTCACGACCGGGTCTAGCTGCATAACGTTTAAAACACTATTCAAATTAAGTGACGTACTTGGGGTGTGCATCATCCAGGAGGAGGTTTAATCCACACCTACGCAGCTGCATGTCTAGAATAGATTAGAACTAGACAGAGGGCCGACTGACACAATAAATAGCCCTATAAATCTCTCAGGCTGCCTACTGTCTGTGTGTGTGTGTGTGTGTGTGTGTGTGTGTGTGTGTGTGTGTGTGTATATGTATGTATGTGTGCATCACCCCAGGGATATAAGTTAGTGGTCAAAACAGAGGTGGTTGCTAACTTACTATTTGTCTGCATTCCTGAGCCAGATGAAATAACAAGACAACACAATACAGTTCATGCCACAGAGAATAACTGGGGTGGCAGAGATGGCAAACATGTTCTTACAGTGGTGTCTTATTTAAATTTTGAGCAGCTTGCATTCTTATGTCTCTTGTTGCTGATATATCACCACTGTTTACTTGTTGAATATCTACTACAAACACTGTTTTACATTCTTGAATGGCAATATAATGAAATTAATGAATACAACATTTGACCTAAAAAGTTTTATTCTTAAGTCAAAAAAAGCCAGTGCAAATCACTTTGATTACTGTTGTGTAGTTATGATCTTATGCTTCACTTCTACATTTGTTCACCTCTGCTTTCTTCTTCTTGTGTCCTAATAATCCCTGCTCCAAATATCCATCTTACCCACACCTCTCTTGGAAACACGGCTTCACTATGTTTCACTCATAAACCACCGTTACTCTGACTAATAAGAAGTGTGAGTTCTGATCAGATGTCAGTTGTCCTTATTTACATGTATTATGTGTACTTTTCAACTAGAGATACCAGTACAGAGTGTAGTGTTACCTCAGTTAGCTCTCAGGATACGTTTCTCTACCATGAGACAGACAACTGTTCCCTGCTTTTTCCAGTCTTTATGCTAAGCTATGCGCTCTGCTTTTGGGACCTCAGCACTCTCTTCATCAGCCTGTGGTTGTAGCATTCCTCAGGAAAACCTCAGGAAAATCTGAATGTTCTTTTTCACCCAGTAACTTATTATTATAAACTGCACGGTACATTAGTTGCATCCCGTGACTGCTGTGTTGCATCTGTGGTGTTACATCCTTTTCTGAAGTTAAAGGCTGTGACTTTGCTTTGTTTCTCCCTCGTTTTATGTCGCACACACAGATGCAATGAATGCTACCTCTCCTGTGTTATTTTACAGTGAGCTGACTTTTTAAATTAAGTCTGTCTCCTCTGCAGCACAAATAAAAGGTCTTATTGTTGACAGAAAAGAGGCTCTCTGAGAATTAGTCACATAAATGAAGGTGAAAGGAAGACGTCTCCTTTAAAGTCTGTTTACCTTTTCAGCCAAAGAGGTCTTGAAATGGTCTCCAAGTAAGGAAAATAAAGAGCTTAGACCTATTGTCCAACTGTGTGGGCATGAGATAAAGAAGAAAAACAAGGCAGAAGTAGTCTGAATTTCAAAGATAACTACTACTATGATGTTTCATTTTTGCAGTTTTAGCCATCATGTCTGTCTGTTGTACTACTTAAAGTGGCTGCAGATATCTGTGAACATGGCAAAATGGCTACAACAAAGCCTTACAGGGCAAGAAACATGATCAGTCAGACAATCAGCCGGATTTTAAAGAAATAATTCAACATGTTGAGAAATATGCTTATTCAATTTTTTTGCTTAGTTAGATGAGAAAATTGATATCATGCTGGAGCAGGCAGAGCCCTCTAACCTGGCTCTGTCCAAAGCTAAAAAAATACATTGAATTATCCTTTTGAGCCCCATGTTAAACAGATTATCTTAACAACTTTGTTTGGAGGTAAAACCAAAAGTGAGCACACCCAAAATGTCAATAATCGTCACGTAGCACCCGAAAACTGTGAGTGCACAACTACGGTGAGTGCAGTAGATCAAAGTAAAACCTGGAACAAAGTGGAACCTGATCTGTAAACTGATTTATGTTCTCATATTCTCTTGTGAATAAGTTTGGATAGCTTGGGGGTTGCGCAATATCACCACATTCCCAGATCTCAGCAATTAACTTGGTGCGTTCTGTGTTTTTTATTACCATTAAAATCAATGGCTAAAACTCCAAAAATAAGATGTAAGTTGTCATAAACTGGAACTAATTAAACCCTCACCCCATGACATACTGTACTGCGGAGACAAGGGAGGAGATGGAGCAAGGTGAAGAACATGATGAAAGGAGGAAGGAGCACTACTAAACCCCACTACAAATCTCCTCTAACCCTTTGCATGTCTTTCTTTTGTGGCAACCGTGATAGCGTAAGCAGATGTCAAGTTATTGGTGAGGAAAAGGCCCCTACTGAGATTAGGGGAAGCAGGAGGGCGGTTCAGATGCGGGAGATAGAATAGAGTGGCCTTCCTGGTTTAGAAATAAAAATAACAACAAAAAGTCACACAAAATGAACCAAAACAAAAAAAAAAAAAAAAAAACAATGTGCAAACTTCTCTCATATAAATAGACTACAGTCAACGCATTGTAGAGCACCATGGGAGACGAGAGGAGGTTAGGATGGTGTGTGTGTGTGTGTGTAAGACATAATTTATGCTTCTAGTTTGTGTGTGTGTTTTATCAGTACAGTATTTTCATGGATCTAATACCACATGTACTAAGAGTTGCAGAAGCCACTGAGCACAGAGACTTGAGACAGATGGATCACTTGGCGGTTTGGATTAGAGGAGGAGGCGGATGTCTAAGGTCCAATTTAAGTTCAAAGTTCAGTGTCCCCTAAAGTCAAGGGTCAGACCCAGTCCTGCAGTGAGCGTTTGCAGTGCACCAGCAGCCGCGGCGCCCCTTTGCTCTGTAGTGTGTTGATGATGGCGTAGATCAGTCCCAGGATGCACAGCACCAGGACCAGTGGGATGGTTACCATCAGGATGTTCATGGTCCGCTCCTCGCTGTCGTCCACCTTCAGCACCACGTCCACCTCATTGGTGTCTTCCTCGCGACCCTCACGGTAGTCTTCGTCTTTGTCGTCATCCGATCCTTTGCCCTTGTCTTTGTCCGTTCCGCCGCGATCTGGTCTGTCCTGGTCTTTGCCCTTGTCACCGTCACGTCCTGCGTCCGGGTCAAACGGTGGGCGGTTCACATCTGGGTATTTGCGTCCCGAGTCTGTGTCTGTGTCTGTGTCTCTGTCCGGGTCCAGGTCCACACTGCAGCCCATGAAGTCTCTCAGTATGGACTTGGGGTAGCCTGGTTCACTCTTCATGCGGTGGTTGTCAAATTTCCAGTACTTGGAACCCTTGTAGAAGAAGGTGTAAGCTGGACAAGGCAAGGAGAGCACAATGTGTAAGCCAACATAACAATTTGAGGACAGACAGTTTAAAGGAATATCTATCTTTCTGTTCAATATGAAGCTGCCTGTTAGCTTAGCATACAGACCAGAAAAAGTTGAAATCGACTGCTGGCTATTCACACTCTAACCAAGCACAGCTAAATAAAAAGCACAACATGTGTGGGTTCAAAGTCACCAACAGACACACACACACCATATGCTCTCTCATGGCGATTGCATGACCACGCCCTACTTCTTTGTTTCAGCCATGTGTCTGTCTGTCCCAGCCCCTCCTTGTCCTTTTACCACACACACATATATGCAAACCACTTTACTCGTCTCAGCTCACCTCCATCGTCGCTGAGGAAGGCCCCCTTGGGAGTAGAGGGCACTGACGATCCCCAGACGCTGATTGGTTTCGGGTAGCCTCTGTCAGCTGAGCGCGACTGCTCATTGAAACGCCAGTACCTGCAGACAGCAGCGGAGGAGATCTCTGTCACTGTTTATTAACTGTCTAAACAAGAGCACGGTGGGGGGCCTAAACAGTGTGTATATAACAGTACAGTTTCCACAGAGCTTTAAAATTTGTTGAAGTGTAAATCAAGGCAGCCTCTAGGGTAATTACTTTCCCTGGTGTATTTCATAAATATGTTTCCTTTGTATTTGTATTATTTCTGTTTTGCAGCAGTCCAAAGTGTGTTCAATGTGGGTATGTTGTCCACAGAACTTTCTAATTTGTTAACAAGGAGCTTTAAAAAAAATCCAGCTATTCCTCTTGTATAGCTTAATAGGGCACAGGGCAATGCTAGAACTAAAGTAATAACATTAATTATTCTTGTTATCTCAGTAATAAAGACAGTAAACTCCTGGTGAACAGAAACAAAACCTTAACATTGTTTAACCATTATCATTAAAACTTATTTTCTGCACCAATTTGGTAGCACCATAATAAATATAAAATAATATATTTGCAGAAATACATATGAACATTCTATGAAACTAAAAACAGAAATCAATACAACTTTTAGTTGCTACGCTGTTTGTATGTGTAAAATACGGAGTGTGGTTATCAACTGGTATTGCTAACAATGGCTAGCAATGACAATGGTTAATGGTTAGTCCGGGATACATTTGAATCGGTTCATGTTCATGGCTTAACGTTTCTTTTTTTCCTCACACAGTTAAATTTGGACGTCGTTTTGAGAACATTCTGTATTGTTTGCAGTAAAATCTAATGTTAACAACTGAGGTGTTCTTCAGGGTTGAGATCAAGTTCAACCTTTAAAAGGCTGCAAAACTTTCAAAATTAAACTACTGATACACTGACACATAACAAACCAATATATTAGGTAACAGGTGGATTAGAACCAGTTCATGTGATGCTGAAACGTTGTAGGATATGTTACCAGTCTCCTTGAAAGAAGTAAGTGTAGCCCGATGGCTCCCACCAGATGGCTGTGTCTATTCGGTCATAGGGAATGTCTTGTCCATAATCAACCAGCTCCTGTGGATAGCCTGGTTCCAGGTTAGCCTCCCTGAAAAGCCAGAATCTGTTTCCTGAGAAGAGGAGAGGAGAGGAGAAGATTGCTTAATAATCCTTTTTGATGCATACATTGGGACATTTGCTATCCACTCCCACACATAACTCTTATGGACTCTGAAGAATATTAGCACACACAGAGTTATACTGTATAAGACGTACATTTGGTTACACGCTGGTCAAAACACACACTCACAGGAACAGATGTAAACACACATTCAACACACTCTGGCAGGCACAGTCATGCTTGTGTACACACACTTAATTTGCTGGCACAGAATATGTTGAATAATTGAAATTGAATGAGGAATAAAAAGCGGACAATAAGAACAATATGAGAAACCAAACCCAGCATTTACACACACTTGTAAATTATATGAATGTAATAATGATTTGTTGGCATGCAATCAAAAAACACAGCAAAAGCGAGCACGACATCATTGACTAAGGAGTTTGGGTTTGCCTTGTAATTATCCATTAGGAACGGGTTGTCTCATGTCAGGCTGAGGCAGATTTCTCGCTGAAGGGAAGGTTTTATTGTTTTTCACTGTGTCAGACAGGGGTACTCTATTCCTCCTGGCACCATTACATCTCTCCTCTTGGCTTCAGTCTGCCTTTCCCTCTCAAGTTCTCCCCCACCCACCCATCCATCCACCCACCTCCAGCCCCTTGCTCCTCGTTTAAAATGAAAGCTCTACACTCAGCATCTGGAGAGAACAAGAGGTTGACGCAATGCTTCCCGGGGTTCCTGCGGTGCACAGCCCTGATGTAAAATCCCATGACTTATTCCATGACTTTCCACCACTACACCAGAGTGCTTCAGTGACCTAAAGATTCAATTGCTTGCCTGCTATGCAACTGTTGTTTTTCTGAAGGGATAAACATTGTGGTTTCTATCACAGTTGAGCTTGTTTGGGATAAAAACAGCTGTGTTGTAAAACCTCTGGGTAATACAACAGCTGTGTAGGAAAAGTGGATGAATACATTTTTAAATGTTACTGTACTGAGGATTTTGTAAATTTCTCTTATGCCCTCCTACTTTCAAGCCTGGACTACACCCCTCCACATATCCTTATTAAATATATTTAATTAGCATAAAACACAAAGGCACTAGCTAATATGACACAAAGGAATTCTACAGGTGAACAAATACCTCATTTGCTTCTTGTTATGAAAAGAGGTTCTTGAGTCATTTAGAGACTTCACTGACTGTTTTAACTTCAGACATCAGTAGTCCATGATAACAGGGTAACTTCATTAGAGTTGTCCACTTGCGTGCAGTTTGTGGGAAAAAGGCCGCACTGCTGTTACTTCTACCAAATGCAACAGCATATTCTCATGGGATTAACTATTTCATAACTTGTCACGTTTTAACTGTAACAAATGAATAGAAATCTAATTAACTCATTAAGTTTTAACCTTACATGAAATACACTGTTTACTTATTTAGTGCTAACTTATTTTATTACATGAGATTATGAAATGTATTATGAATTAATTACCCATCATGAACATAGTGTCTACAGTGATGTTATCGACGTCACCAGCTCAATTAGATTCATGTGATTATACTTCACAAAGACAGTGCCTGTTATCCTCACTGTTACGTTCTGTATAATTATTTATTTTATATCATACACTACATCACCTCTGTTTATATTTGTGCATAATTCATTTTTTTATCGAAGCATGCTGGTTTTCACCAGAGAGGACTGTGGACGTAGACCAGATCTGGTCTGTTTGTGAGCTGGAGGTGCCTGCTAGCTAGAGCTAGTTTGCCTTGCTAGCTGGCCCTAAATATTTTTTTCTTTATCACATTTTCAAATTTGAGAATATGTGTTGAGTCAGCCAACATGAAATGGATGATATTGTCAAGGTATAAAATGTACAGAGTTGATACCTGACATCTAAACACTGGTTTTGTCACTTCCCATAAGGAAACACCAAGCTCACAGCAGGGAGTGGGGAGTGATGAGTAGAATTTCTGTGATAGCTATGTGTTTTGTTGTTCACTCACATTAAAACTGATCGATGTGAAATGTATTCTAGGATACCGGTCTATCACCACCAAATCACACAACTACTACACTTACTACATCTACTACATCAAAACAAACCACATCCTTAAGAAAAGGAACACTTCTGCTTGGCTAAATGTGCAAAGCCTTGGCTGTGACTTATGATTTTTCACAAGTCCACATGAACACTGACAAAAAATTAGATTAAGAGAGGCCTGCTGTTATCATGATGACAGAAACTCAACATGTTGGAGATCTGATCCAGTCAATTTAAAGGCCTTAGTAACAGATATCCCACTGCTGTGGTCTCCCTTTCTCTTGTGCTCCCAGGTCTTAGAGCCCTTTGTTTTTTTTCTTCCCCTCCTCTTCCTTTCTCTTGTTTTTTCTTTGTCTTAATGGCCTGCAGCCAAGTGTCATACTGAGAGACTTGCCAATGACATCATCCCCCTCATCATCAACAGCTGCTCCAAAGCCTGTGGCTACATTAAAGGCTGAGTTCTTTCTTTTTCGCTCAACAACTTTATCCACCATTGTAAAAGACAAGCTGCTCTCAGTGACTCGCAGTATAAATAATGAGCTGTGCTAAAGGAGATTTATGCTGTGCATGTAGAATACATTATGTACCACTGCTTTCTTTAGCAAGCAGGGGTATGTACTGTATATCTTCAACATTATCTGCACAAGATGAAATAAGCTCCACAATCTGTTTTAATGTTAAAATATGATACCACTAAGACATGGTGGTTTGATATGACCGTGGAACAATATAACTCTATTTAAGGTTGTTAGGAAGAAACCAGATGGTGGATGTTTTTTTAATGCAGGAGTATATTTATGTATAGGGTATACTTATCTCCCATATGCTCAAGATACAAACCCTGCACCGTTAGAAAAACTGCCATATCTTATCTATACAGATGAAAACAAAAGAATGTTTTTTTTTATCTTAAAGCACTGATGCTGCTACATGTGTAAGACAGACTGACTGAATGACTAAAATCTGGAAGTTGTGACACCACGGCATCCAATGAAACCAACTATGACTGTGTTTTGGCACGGCAGAATAAACCGTGCTGCTTCACTAGAAACTGAATCCAAACACTGGTGTTGTTTGTCATTGTTGCTACTTAAGCATTGCAGTGCTGTGGCACAAAGTTTGTGTATTACTTTCCTGCGTGCTGTTAGGTAGCTAGTACCCTAATTTCAAAACTGGGCATAGTCTCATAGGCTGTTGTTTTACTGGAGGTCTGTCATGCTCTCAATTTGACAGCTAATAATACCAGCAAAAGATTATTTAGAACAGACCCAGGCCTGTTTTTACAGCAACAATAACCAGAAACAGTCACTAGTAGATGGTTTGTTCATTCCCTTAAGGAGTGAAGAGATTGCTGTTTGCTAGCAAGGGAAGAAAAGTGCGGATGAAGAGATGAATCTGTCAGCTGGTTTGATGATCTTCCAAAATGAGTGGCCACTTTTACAAAAAGTCTCATGCCATCCACCCATCATGTTCAAAAGCAAGCTCATGAAACTAATGAAAAACTGAGTTTGTGTGATTTTAAAATATTTTATAATTGAGTTTATTGAATAAAAAAGTAGTTTAGATGTTAGATTTTGGGTTATTACATGTTATATCAATCAAAAAATTGCATGTTTTGTTCATCTGACAATATGTATGTGGGGGAGTTTTGTATTGTTAAGCGACTCATTCAAGTTACCGCGTATCGTGTTTGTAGGTTAAAATTCCTTCTGTGTTCATTGTTTATGAGGTTTTTACCAGAAGCCAATTTATTTTGTGGAAGTTTCAACCGCTACAAAACAAATGGACCTGATAGAAGACTGGAAACTGAATAAAGTAGTGCCACTGTAAAAATCAGTGTTTTTCTGGTGCTCTTCAGTGGACACAGGATGTCAGTAAGGGGCTTATGGCTGAGCTGCTGCTAACATAAGTGTAGCTTGTTCCTACATGCTCAGCTTGTTTTTATTGTAGGATTCCTAGTGTTCATCGTTCATTAGGTTTTTACAGGGAGTCGAATTATCCACAGAGGTCTACTCCAAAACAAACGCACAAAGTAATTCAAATCTATTAAATAAAACTGAATGAAGCAGTTTAATGTTACAAATCAGTGTTTCTCTGTGTCGCTGCTGGGCAGACAGGATGTTGAGAGGGGCTGCGAGAGCGGCTTTTTTCTCAGCTTGTTTCTCTGATTATTTAAGAACCAGATGTCTGATGACAAAAATCCTTCATCTGGTTTAAGATCATAGTTTAAACGTTATTTTACAGTGTGACAGTGACAGTGATGTTACTTGTGACAGTAAGAAAGTAGCAGGCTGAAAATATTTCAATGTCCGGTCACCTGGCCTGCAGCCTGCACTTACAGAAAACCCCGCAGTAATGAGTGATAAATAACAATCACATTATTTGACCTTTACCATTGGGCTGTAAAGCGCACAATTATACATACTTAAAGAGAAGATTATCGGCAGCGCAGTTTTGTTTATGACTGGAGGATACTGTTAGCATGGATGAGGACGTCAACATATTGTTTTGGTGTTCGGAGTTGTGTAGGAGCATGCGAATATTTCCTGCTTACCTTTAAAGAAGACGAACCTGCCGTCATGTCTTTCATAGGCAGCATCTATGTCTCCAGGCAGACCCCTCCAGAAGTGACTGATGGGCATGGGGTAGTTATCCAGAACCCTGTTCCTACGCACCCTCCAGAACCAGCGGCCCTAAGGAGACAAAATCGAGAGGTGCGTTTGAGACTGCATCATTTCTTATTGTTGGTTAAACACATCTCATTCTAAGCAGACTTAAAATGCATTCCTGCTCACACAAGAAGAGAAGCTGCTGTAAGAAAGGAATTCTTGAGTCACTTTTCATTAGTCAACAGGTTTTGTCGCTCTAAGGTCAGCTAGCACTGTTGTAATGCTTGTTGGTCATTATACCAAGCAAACTGAGCTCTGCAGGGTAAGTAGACCAGAACGTACAATAAACTAACAATAGTGGAACAGTAGCAGGCTAATAATAGTCAGTCACTGCTCTGGTGGCTTTGTTATATCCCCATATCCCACTCTCTCTGTTGATCACAGCCTGCTACAAATAACCGTTATAAAGAACTGTTAGAGTGATTTCGTGGTCAAGTCAGCATCACAATAGCATATTTTAACCCTAGCACAGAAAGAAACTTGTGCTTGTGAACATTCATATCTGCTGTATATGTGGTGCACAGAGGCCAGCAGACAGATTTACACCAGAAGCCCTCAGACTCATTCGTAAGTGGTGAGTCAGTAGCCCTGCTTGTCCTGGATAATGTAACGGTAAAATGCTCTGTGCTGCTTCTTTCTGGCAAGCGCACCTAGTTTTGTCCTTCACGCAGGACACACTGGCAGACAGGACGGCGCGGCACGGTATGGAATGGAACAGAATGGAGATGGACTGGCAAGAGCTGAGAGAAACAGAACAGGGCCAAACTGAACAGACTGCAGGCTCTTCGATTTGTGTGGGCTGACAGCTCCTTTGCGTTGACCAGATTAAGACTGAATTGACCATATTAGTCCTCAGCAGAACAGAACAGACCTCAGTGAGGGAGTGTCAATACAGAAAGCAGCTCAGTGTGCTCTGCTGCCTGTCTGCATGTCCAGCTCTCTGGTGAGAATAAATAGTAGAAGTGAATAAAAGAAAGGAGCAATTTCCCTCCAGATTGACAGCCCCTTTGTTCTTTTAATGGAAAGGACTCGGTGGAAAAGAGAGAGTGGTGCTGATGTGCTATAGATTACTCCCACTCACTCAATTTTGCCTATGCAGAGTAGTAGTGGAGAAATATAATGTCTACCATTAGATACTACAGTTTGTGAACAGTGGAGGCATGTCTTCCAAACTGGTACAAGGACTGTGAAGAGTATGTTGGAAACAGTCACTGCTAGCTGATAAAATTTTGAGACAATGATATATGAAGTGAGCCTGTCACTTGTCAGTTTTTGTCCTCTCTGACACACTCTCTGACCGTGACACTATCAAGAAGTGATAGAAGAAACAAAAGAGCAAGCAAGGCTGCCACATTTCCAGCCATTGTCTTGTCTCTCCTCTCTGTTTTGATCAACATTCATGTCACTGTACACGTGCTGATGCATAAGAGTCTGCAGTGATGCTTATACTGCTAATATCTAGCAGGTATAATGTTAGCTATGTTCACCATTTCAGGCATGATAGCATTCTGGCATTTGCTAATTAACATTTAACACAACTTACAGCTGAGGCTGATGGGAATGTTATTAGTTTTACGGGTACTTGTCATAAACAAACGTATTGGACACAATTTTGACCTGATTATGATACTAGGTGAAATCTCACCAGATTTTTGAACCAAATTTAAGGGCAATCTGTCCAATAGCTGTTGCTAAAATAAAAATGTAAAACTGTGGAGGAAAAGTCAGGGGATCACCAAAGTTATGATTCATTCTCTGGGGGACAACAAATGTCTCTAGAGGGCAAACTGGTAAGCAACAAAACAGACCAGCATGGAGCAACGCTGGCAGCATGGCTAAAAAATGAATAAACAAAGCAATGAATGTTTAAGCATCCTGAACTTGCAATTAACTTTCCGGCTCAGCTGCTAGTGGTAGATAAATTTTTTTTAAATAAATGACAATTTCATAGCAAAACTACAAACCTGCCACAGATGAAACATTTTCTATTCAACACTTGGTAGATGATTGTTCCTAATATATTTTTTCACATAGTACATCAAAATTATATTAACAAAATTGGTCTGATCACTTTAAGTATATTAATTGCTTCTGGTCAGTTTAAGAACCACTGGTAGGCAAGGGAAAAGTTTATTTTGGATACTGATAAATGCTGTCCAGACCAGCTTCACCACCGTGGATGAAACCCAAGAACACGGACATTACTGGCTGAGATGAAATTTAAGAGCACAGATATAACTGTCTGACCATGTGCAGCACATGTCCAGGCAGCTGGATGCCAAGTTTTATAACTACTGGTCAGTGTCAGACACACTTCCAGTCCAAGATAAGAAGATAAGAGATATTCATAGACTGATCTCTGTGTTGTTTGGAGGGACAGGGCTCTCTCATAGAGCAGGTCTTTGAAACCATGCTGTTTGATTTAAACCAACCTAAATATTCTACTGTATAACAGTAATAATGCAAACAAAAAGGCCCACCCAGTGATGTATTACAACAGTTGTCATAATCAGCTTTGCAGAAACAAAAAAATGCTCTGTTCTTCACTCATGGTACAGGCATGTCGAAAGGTTTCTGGGATCCATCTCAAAGTGTGGTTGATAGTTTGACACTGATGGCTATCTTAACCTGTTTCACTCCCTACTGCTGCAGTTCACTGTCAAAATTTCAGATATCATTTTGTCAACATTAGTCTTGCTTTTCATTGCAGTGGAATGCATGGCCTCTAAATATATATGACAATGAAAATAAACTAGAAATAAATCGGAAAAACCTGAAGTAAATCTGATCCTCCTTTACAATAAACCCTGGGTGCTCTCTGCCCAGCTCTCTCTAATATCTGCAAACCTCTTCAGCATTCAGCACTGCCAACACTCAACACCTCCTTTGACCTCTCCCACTGAAAGACATCATTACTTATCTTTATAGAGCTGCTCTATGTATAGATTGTCACTGAACTAATCCTGAAGGGAATAAAATACAATGGAAAAAAATTCAGCCCCCATTTGCTGCTGAAATTTCAGTTAATTCAACTGGGAACGACCACATAAATTTCTTGCATCATCAACCCTGACTAGAAACCACTACCTCCATGTTTGGTGAAAACACATGTCAGATGTATAATAAAAAATGACCACAGGGCTGGGCTGCATAAAGTCAAAGAACCTTAAATATCAAATGAATAATAAAAGCCAGCTTCCAGTAACTGCAGCCAACAGCAAAACGAGAGTTTTCTAGGACATATCTCTTAAAGGTAAAAACGTTGTGAATGGCTCATTGCTGCTTCAGCCCATTTGTATATTTTGCACGAGTCCACAGGCTCTTTAAGACAAACACCTGAAAACACCCCACCCTTTTAACAGTGTTCCATCTCATAAAATACACTGGCCCTGTTGGTTTACAATCCACAAGGACCTGATTGAAAACAGACTTCTTGTTGGCCGAGCACACGCCATTTGTCTTAAACTGATTCTCCAGAAAAGAATAACTAATTTATTGACACAGTTAACTTGTCAGAACAGCTCCTCTGCTGGAAGCTGACTGAAGGACAACCAAAGACATTTTTTAAATGCTCATTACTTCAGATCAAGATCAAGCTGGTAGTTATAAATGCCCATAGTCCCAAACCTTTACCTTAAAAACAAACATCTCTCCTCGGAGCATGGCAACTGTGTCAAAGTTCCCTTCACAGATATTGGGTCCATAGTGATCTGGTCTTTCAGTGGTCCTGGGGCGGTCAGGATGTCGAGGAGGTGTTTGAGGTGGCCTAGGTTCTGGGCGACGGGGTGTCACAGTGGGCAGGGCCTGGGTGGGACCACTGTCTGGTTGACCTAAAGGGAAAAACAAACACCATGGGTTAAACCTATTTTACCACATTATGAATGGTGACAAAACCACACTATAGAATCAAACTGAAAAGTGCCTAATTAAAATGAATTTTAAAAATGCTCATGAGTGTGGTTAGTATCAACTTTAAGAGTCGAAACGGCTTATATATCAACTAAAAAATCTCAAAGGAATAGTTCATTTGCTTTCTTGCTGAGAGTAGGATGAGTAGATTGACACCACTCTCATTCATCTCTTCAATGCAGACAGATATAGCCAGGACACAATTAGCTTAGCTTAGCAACATGGAAGCATGTTGGAAACATGAGAAAACAGCAAATCTCGTCTCTATCCGAAGCTTGAAAAAATATCCCTAAAATTTAAAGCTGTCATTTAAGCTCATACCATAGATCTGTTGTATGCCTCGCCGGTCATCCTCAGGCAGCTGGAAGTTCTCGGTCTCCATCCATTGGTAAAAGGGAGCCATGATGGCCAGTGGGTTGTTGGAGTGCTCTAAACCCAGGGCGTGACCCAGTTCATGGACTGCTACAAGGAAGAGGTCATTACCTGTAGAGCAAAGACACAAGTCAGGTGGGAAGAAAGTCAGAAAATATACACTACATTTTTAAACTTAATCATTTAAGAAGAAGATTATCTGGGTTTGCACAGAAGGAGAAAGAGAGAATACAAGTCTTACACGTCTTATGAAAACACATACAGGAATCCATATGCTGCAAGCTACATAAAGAAGAAAGTGCTGGACAGGACCTCCCAAGGGCCCATAATGTGCCAAGCAAACATTCCCTACACCATTACACCACCACCATCAGTCTGGACTGTTGACATAAGGCAGGTTGGGTCCATGGATTCATGCGGTTGATGCCAAATTCTGATACTATCATCTCTGTGCCTCAGCAGAAATCAATCCATCAGACAAGGCTACATTTTTTCAGTCTTCAACTGTCCAGTTTTGGTGAGCCTGTTCCCCACAGCAGCCTCAGATTTCTGGTCTTGGCTGACAGGAGTGGAACCTGAGATGGTCCTCTGCTGTTGTAGCCCATCTGCCTCAAAGCTCAATATGTTGTGCATTCTGAGACGCTTTTCTGCCCGCCACAGTTCTAAAGAGTGGTTATCTGAGTTACCACAGCCTTTCTATCAGCCCGAACTAGTCTGGCCATTCTCCTTTGACCTCTCTCATTAACAAGGCCTTTCCATCCACAAAACTGCGGCTCACTAGATGTTTTTTACACCATTCTGAAAAAACTGAGACTGCTGTGTGTGAAAATCACTGATAAACAGTTTCAGAAATACTGAAATCTGGCACCAACAATCATGCTACAATCTAAGTCACTTCCCAGTTCTGATGTTTGATGTGAAAATGATCTCCAACAAGTCCTCCAATTCATACAACCATATTGGTCGTTTGTTCCTACACTTAAATATGACTAAGAAGACCATTTCCTACAGTACCGCCCCTACTGGCGACGGGACGTATTGCACTGTGGTTAACATTACTGAACATTACTGGTTTCTGTTTGGTTAAGTTTAGGCATAAAAAGTACCAGGTTAGTCCTGTGTTTGTTTGACCCATATGTCAACCCTAACTACCTCTTGCTATGGAGTTTTTCGCTGTGTATACTACATGTACTAAATAGAGGTCATAATTACTGCAGCCACTAGATGTCACTTAAGAAGAAGACGTTACTGAGGGTCGTAATAAGGTGCTTGCAGAGACAACATATATGGTTATTTTTTTATAGTAGGACAGTCTCAAAATTAATTGAAATTATATGATTATCTATATGATTTTATACATTGCACTGCTGCCACATGATTGGCTGATTGAGCATTTACATAACTAAGCAGAAGGCAGTGCAGGTGTTCCTAATAAAGTGCTCGGTGAGTGTATATCAATTTAGTTAATGTAAGATAATGCCTGTTGATTGTTCTCTCCCAGTTGTGATGTCAGTACAAATCTCCACAATCTGACAAATGAATCACAAAAGACACGCTAATGATAGCTGATACGAATCAGCATACATTTCTAACATTTCTAACCAGTCAAGGGCTGCTGTTGTCCACTGTCTCTCCAACAGTTACACCCTGACAAGGCCACAACACAGCTGTGCCACACTGACCACTGCCTCAACTTCCTCTGTACACAAAAGGCTTCTTACAGATTTTTTTTTTTGAGAAGTAAAGCCAAAGAAAATGTGGTTTAGAATTGACTAACATATTCCTATATGGTCGTGTCTGAAGTGAAGCCAGCACGCAGCTGGGTACTTCCCATTAGTCAATAGCTCTTTGTTGCCCGGCCCTGCTCTATGTGAACTTTGAACTTGCGAGCCGTTTTGTCTGGCCCGATGGCCCGTGCTGATTGGTCAGATCTGTGCCAGTGACATCATGCTGTTGGGGGATTGGGACTTGGTGTATCACTGATGCCTGGATGCTCTGGATGCCTGTCCTTGTGCATCTCCTAATTTCCTCTTTGCAGGACACAAACAGGGATACACACAGTTCATCTCCCCCACCATCTATAATTCCAGAGTCACATGAATGTCCTCATGGCATGCTACGCTGCAGCTAACACTCAGGGAGAGAAAACAGCAGAGGGCAAGATAGAGCACTACAGATAGCCAAGGATGAATAAAGGGAATGAGAGAGAGCACTGACAGCAGATAAAGAGGCCTTTGTGAGGTAACAGTGACAACCATTCAGTTTGACGGAGAAAAGCTTGAGTAAACTTCAAACGTCTTAGTAAAGTCAGAAGTTCAGCCAACGCATCTAATTCTGACAACTCTACACACACATTTTGTCATTCAAGTCCTATTTCACTTGTTTACCACGTATCACATCTTTTTCATCAGCAACTAAGGGGACTCCCAGTGTAAAAAAAACAAAAAAACACACTCTCTAAAGCAGCGCCCTGACAACCAGAATGCACTCTCCAAGTTTGCTTTGCCTTTTGCCAGTAACTTACTCACATTAGTCTCATCTGAGCACAAAGAGCCACAAAGGCTTCTGATCTTTTACCGCTACTGGCCTACAGGGTGTCATTTGTGTGAGGTGTGTTTGAGTGTGTGTGTCAGTAAGTTGTTTGGATAAAGTGTAAAAGCTGTTTTTGTTAGACCATCTGTGCCAGAAAGGCTGATTTATCACACTTGGCATCACAAGGTTTATACCAAATTTTTTTTTAGCTCAATAGAATTGTTACTCAGAATCAAATGAAACTGAGGTCAGGGAAAGGGAAAGAAAAGACTACGCCTGTAAGGACTGAATGGGATAGATTTGTGCTTTAACCAATCCCGTAATATAATTTTTTTATGAGCAACTATTGATCGTAAAGTGAAAGTCTGCTTTTATTTGACCCCATCCAAAAGGAGGTCAGAGGTCAAAGCTGATTCTGTTTCATGCTCCAGGACAGGGCAGATGAAGATTAGGTCTGACCACATCTCTCTTCTTATTCCATACAATTCTAATCTTCATGTGAGATTTTGTTTGGACTTGAACAGTGGTAGATCTGGAGGAATGTCCCTGTAATATTCCAATTCTGAATCATGGTGTGTTCCAGTTGTATTTCGAGGTCGGAATTTCTGAGTTCCTAGTCAGAACTTTCAACTGATTTCCAGCTCTGAAAGTTAGAGAAACCCCACCAACTCCGACATAACAATTCAAGATGGCTGCTACTTGCATCAATAGCTGTGAACACATTTTACTAATTGTGCTAGTTTTTCTGTTTGTAGCAGTTCAGTCTTATTTGTTTCATATTAAGTCAGTCATACACATAGTACTGTTCAGTTTTTATCCATGGACATGTTGCTATGTTGTTTGTGCAAAATACCGCATAGAGCATTGTTATCAACCGATATTGCTATTAATGGCTAGCAATGACAATGGCTAGTCTGAGATACATTTGAAATATCATGGCTTAACGTTTCTTTTTCTCTCAAACAGTTAACAGCGTTTTAAGAACGTTCTGAAGTGTTTGCATTAAAATCTAATGTTAACAACGGAGGTGCTCTTCAGGTGGAGTGCAGATTTGTTTTGAAGTTGTTTATACTTTGAAAGAGCAACTATAAAGGCTCTTTGAGCGTCCATGTTTTTCCAACTTCTAAACTGGAACGCCGTAAACTCAGAGGTGACGTCACTCCCAGTTTTAACTTCTGACCTCCAATGTAAATGGAGCGCAGCATCAGTACTGAAGACTATTAGGGCTGCAACAAATGATAATTTTCATTGTTAATGAATAAATTACTACATTAATTTGTTATTTAGTAAGTCAGAAAATGGTTAAAAAAAACAACAAACAAAACAAAAAAAACCCATGCCTATCACAATTTCCTAGAGCCCAAGGTGATATTTTTTTATTCAACTAATAGAATAGAATCTAAAGACATAAAATTAAAAATGATATAAAACAGAGAAAATCAGCAAATCTTCATATTTGAGAGCCTTAGAATATTTGGCATTGCTTAATAATTGACAATTAACAATTAACTGAATCAATTAGAAGATTGTTGCTATTTAGATACTCTTATCGCTCCAGCAGCCAGCTGCTGGATCAATCAGTGCGTATTTTGCCAGCAAATTTGAATGACAAAATTTGAATTTCAAATTCAAAGGATAATGGCTACATCTCAACAATAATGCAACTGGACGGCAGTAAAAATGCCAGGGTTAAATGAAGACTGCATCTGTTAAAAGTTCAGCTAGCTAGACATGTGTCTAACTGAAGTCAGACAAGATTGTGATTTGGTTGTACTTAGCTTTTAAGCTGTGTAAATAGGGTGGGGCAACAAAGAGACCAGTCTACAGATCTCCCCGAGTGGAACACACTCCCACTTATTGTGGGATTCCTCTGTCCCTGTGATCTGTCCTGCAACACATCCCACACAGAGCTGATTACACACACACACACACACACACACACACACACACACACACACACTCATTTACACATGCACACACACACAAAGCTTAGCTGTCTGTGTCTGGTGTGTTTATGTAGATAACAGGGCAAGAAAGCCCATTGTCGCAAAAAAATCCCCTTCTGGTCAACAGGGTTAATGGGTGCACAATAGAAAGAGGAACTCTAATGACTTCTCAAAGATTCTTAAAAATTAAGATGTTTTCTTAATCCTCAATTCTGCATAGGATTAATTTAGTGCTAGAAGTTGGTGTTAAGAGTTGTAATTGGGTTTAGGGTTCATCTTAAAAGTGGGATGAAATTAGGTTTAGGCGATGATTTTAGCAAACTGTAATCCTCACAGAGGTACAAATATCTCTCATGTATGTATGTGTGTGTGTGTTTGTCTGTGGGTGTACCTGGCACAGATTGTACAGATGCATGGAGTTCATTGATTAGTGTATGTCAGTCCAAGTTCTCAGCAACATAACTGAGACCTATAAGGACGTGGCGTAGGGGCAAATACTGTGTGATGTCACCATATGTTGACTTTGAAGGTTTAAAGAAATAAATGGAGTGGCAGAGCCTGACAAATGAGAGATGATGGAGTAAGCTTAACCATGACAACTCTAGTTAGGTGTGAAGGAAAGTGATGGGGACAGCTGTTAACAATCTATTATATATGGTAGATCCATTACAACCTATACAACATGACATGACTTTGGTGCTGCAAACTGATCATCATCTGAATGCCTACAGAAATGATCAAGGACCTAATCCTCCATTTCCACCTGAAAGTCTAGCAAACGACTCCCTTGCAGCATCTAAGCTCTCGAGGAAAAGCTCCATAACACAACAAGCTGGTTGTAGTTAAGTAAAATCACCACTTTCCCTAAAATCCTGACTAAAAAGTTATACTGACAGCCACCATTCACCTTGTACGTTCTGGTTTCCTATGGTCCATGGTTCATCGGAATCAAAGTGTGTGTCTCCACCCATTCCAGGTCCGGGGAAGTAGGCGTGAGCTAGGAAGCCCCCCTCTCCATCGAAAGGCGAGCTGTCTCCGTGAAAACCTGAAGCGAAGAAGATCATGATGTCTGGCTCCTTGCGGCGTCCATATTTGATCTCCTGGTAGGGGATTTCATCAAAGGTCAATGGGGTGACCTTCTCCCAGACTTTAAAGGCCTGCCGGATGGCCTCGTACGAGTTATACTCTCCAATCTTGGGAGTGTAGTTCTGGATACTATGGAAACAAAGAGGGTAAGAGGGGAAAAAATCTTACAAGGGGCATATCCCTTCGTTCATTTGTAAGCAAGTAGGAAAACTATCTTGTCATTTGTGATACAACAAAATCAACAAAAGAACATAAAAGCAGAATTAATTCAAATCTCAACTCAAGATGAATTTTGCAATAGTCACCTACAGCAAAGTAAGACTGTGCATGTATGGTGCATTGGTGGCAGGTTACATGTTCTTTACAAACAGAATGCCTTTGTCTTACCTGTAAGTGAGATGGCTCTTGCTCCATTTATGTCCAGTGAGGGCATAGCGTTTCCGCCGCACGTTGGTTTTGATCTGGCCTCCAAACTTGTCAGGCACACCACAGCGGGGTCTCTTCATGGCGCTGAAGGAGTTGAAAGAAGTCAGGAACAGGCAAGAGGTATGTGCATGTGTGTTGAAAGGAAGAAGCACCCAAGAGAAGAGATAAAGGGGAGTATGATGTTAAAACCCTGACTCTCTTCTCTTGATGTCTGTGTTCATTTTTGTTGTTTAATTTAAAGTGTGCTTGTGAGCTGCCTAATGCAGCCAGGCTACTGAGTGGTTTAAAATACCACTGACGGTTTGACCAACAAATACTCGTTAAATGTCCGTATTCCGAAATTCTAGGCCAAATCTTCCCACTAAACACATTTCAGGCATTTGCCAAATTTAAAATTACAGATTTAATTAACGTTTGGGATCCAAAATTGTTTTGGAGGATGGGACCAATGTTTTTTCATGAGTTTAAATGTACAAAACTGTCCTAGCTAAGCCTGGCTGACCTGATGGTTTGAGGGTCCATCTGTCCAGTGATCTCCAGGCCGTAGAACCGCTGCATATCACTGATGGCATTGGACAAGATCTGAGCTGATCGCATGGTGGACATCTGTCTGCTGGCCTGGGGCAGGTAACCGTACATCCTCAGCCATGACTGGAGACACACAGGAAGAAAAACATAAAGGAGACTGTTACAAACTAATTATGCTTACATTACTGTTATTGACAGGAATGACGAAAGACTTTTTACAAAATTAAGAATGAATGTGAATAAGGACACAGAAATTATGGAAACAGCAACAGCTGTTTTATAAGGATACGGGTAATTTGTGTTGTTTACACCTGAGAGCAATGATCTGAAGCCCTGGGGACCCCTAAGTTTGTCTTCCCTTAGCTTCAATGTCTGTAACATGATGGCATGACAGAGATTTGTCTTGATACTCAGGCTTTGTGGCAAAATTACTCCTATTTGTTATTTGACCTTCAGTGAGAGGAACGTGGCATGTATTGGTTTAGAGCAGATTTGAGTTTTTTAAAATAAAAATAAAAAGTGATATCATGATGCAACATTGCCTCTAATGTGTGTCGTTGTGCATTGGGTTGAATTTAATGTTTTGTGAGAAGGCAGGGAGGAGATCAGCCTACTTTATCTGACCCTCTTGTAGGAGTATGTGACTGGGAAGGCTGGAGGGTAGGGGGTTAATGACATGAGGGAGAAAACGTGATACTTGACCCAATCACAGATGACGCAAAGTCTATCCCACCTGTTTTGCAGAAACTTTATATTGCACGCACACATCCACACACAGGCGAGCACTTGCATATTGGGTAGTCTGAGATACCAGATACGCCTACACACGGACACACTCCCCTTGGTGGTGCAGGGAATGTAAAAGGGTGTGTGTCTGAGTGTGCGCGTGTGCTCATTCGTGTAGCTTTGTGAGAATCTGTGTGTGTGCAGGTCTCAAGTTTCCACCCATCTTTCACAATGCAAAATACTACTTGATAAAGCTCTGTATTTACTTACCCACTCCTTTAAAGCCATAAAAACAAACTCATTTCTTTCAGTGCTTCTCTCTCGCACACACACATACAGTACTAGATGTAATACAGTGGGTCAGAGGAGGGCAGATGTGTGGACCTGTGCTCTGCTTTAAATCACCCACTGATCAACACAGAGTGACTGACTGGTGACATTAAAACTCAACATAACTTAAACCTGAATACTTTTCCTCCAATATTCCAGACTGGAGAAAAACTACTGCCTGCATGTGTCCTTCCTCTACCATTACACCAGTCATTACAGTGCTGCCGTGATCAATTATCATGAAGTGATCAACCAATCAGTGTCAGAGTCTGACAGTTCCTGATGGCATCTCATCCTTTGCTATCAGTTAAGATAGTAGATGACTACTGTCGCCCATTTTATATATGGCCTCTGTTGAAGTAGTACCTCTTCTCTACTTTGCTGAAGGTTAAGGTTTTATATCAAAAATGTGTCGGAAAATAGGTTCTTCTGACTTTTTCATCTTTTGGAAATCATAAGCATCATTTGCCAAAAAATGCTCTGAATTAAATCATTCAGATGTTAGTAAAACCTGGCACACACTAAAAGATGTAAAATCTTAACCAATTTAGAAAATGTGAGAGACCACACACATGATGACAAATAATGACCGATTTCACAGTTTTGTTCTTATAGTGTGTAATGTGCAACAAGAAGTAACTAACAGATTCACCACCAACAGCCAGAGTCTGGACTCTAAAAACTCCAAATCTCACACTTTCAAACGCGACTTTAGAGTAAACAAACATGGTGGACGACAATGTCTCTTTGTTGTGCTTCCGTCTTCAGTCAGCTTGCTTCTTGATTGGCTATCGTTCGCTTCCACGTGACGATCCACAGAGTATGTGCTCCGATTATCTTGTAGTGGGTACCCTGCTTAAGTAAAAGTAGCAACTGTCTGTTTCAGTGAAAGATACAGACTTGTTTAAGGGCAATATCGGTTTATTGCCCCTAAACAAGTCTCTGGACCTCTTATGCTTGTTCTGGTTGCTTTTAGAAAACATATTCATAAAGATTATTTATAAATATGTTCATATTTTTAAAAACTAATGAAGCCAGGACATTTCTTCAAATTCAAACCTTTGTGAAAACACAAGCAACTTAAAGGTATCTTGCAGTGAGGCAAAATTCTTTGTTACTCTACACCTGGGACATCAAGTCTTCGTAGTCTATGCATAGGCCATTGGGAGGCCAAGGATGAAAACTCAAGTGTCTGAGCCCTCAGGCTTTAGGAGCACATGGCCTGAGGAGCTCAAACTTTCAAAACCTGTTTCATCTTAATGTCATTTCTTTAAACAAAAAATGGTTGCAATGTGGTGAGTTTTTTTTTTCATCTGCTATTGCAGAAGTTTTCATTTTGATGGGTTTAAACTGATGCCTGTTGTATATTAATGATCTATTGCCAGTTATTTTCACCTCTATGTTTAGAAAACTAAAATAGAACTAAGAATATTATTTTACCATTATCCCCTGCTACACTGTGTGTGTGTGTGTGTGTGTGTGTGTGTGTAGGAGCAGGAAGAGGCATAGAGAAGGCTGAACTGGACATGACCCTGACCCACCTCTGCCTTTAGATAAGGAAGCTTCAAACACGCTCATACACGCACGCACACAACACACACAAGCCCGCTCACTAACAAACATGAACTTTCTCAAACACTATCTAAATACTCCCTCTCTCCATCTCACATACATACACAAAGCCACTACACACAGTCTGAGGCGAGGGAAACAGGTGGCAGGCTGCACAAAACACTCACAATAATATAGAGGACACCAACAACATAGTTTCAGGTGAACAATAATTCAACAGTTTTATCAGCTTTTATCCATGGACATGTTGCTACGCTGTTTGTATGTGCAAAATACCATGTAGAGCGTTGTTATCAACTGGTATTGCTAACAATGGCTATCAGTGACAATGGCTGGTCTAGGATACGTTTGAAGTGGTTCAGGTTCATGGCTTAACTTTTAGTTTTTTCAAACAGTTAAATTTGAACAGAGTTTTAAAAACGTTCTCAGGTGTTTGCTCTAAAATCTAACGTTAAACTGGAACGCGGTTAACTCAGAGGTGACGTCACTCACAGTTCCGACTCCGAAAACGCAGCACGAGGAATCCAAAGTACAGTGCTCATTCTGCTGGGTTAAGTTCCACTAGATTGATTTAGGGAAAATAGATGAATTTCCTAAATGACAAAAAACATGTCCACAAGAGGCAGAAAATCTTTCAAGAGCTGATTAGGAATGAGCTGTATTGATTGTCACTTCATGTCAGCTAATACTGTTCATATTTCATACTGTCTCAAGATAAAAACAAAGCACTCTGCAATGCTGTGATGCACAATGGTCATCCAACCACAACAGACACTTAGAGTAAAACTGCATTTCAATCTAAATTCCAATAGTAATTTCATGTAAAGCCCAATTTATTGTATTGTGTGTAACATGTCTTTTCACATTCCAGCCACTTCCTCCCTGCTCCTCTGTGATCAGCATCTCCACATGGCTATCATTTGTGCAGTGATAGTGCTTGATGAAAAAGGGAAATTCTTTCATGTCTGCTGATGTTTCTGTCTTTGTGGTGTGTGTCTTTGTATATAGGTATCTGATGTTGTCTCTACACACTCATTCTCTTTCCCCTCCCAGCGAGTATTTACAACAGGCTGTAATCTGGTACAAGGGCAGAGCTGCAGTGCTATTGGGAAGATGTATGGAGGTATATGAACCCCTGCCACCCCTCACCCCCATTGTCTAAAACTGTAAAGTACTCCAGTCTGGCCAATCACCTTCCTTCATCAGCTGAGCTGAATACAAAACAAGTCTTAGACAACAGGAGAAATGGGGTTTTGTGTGAGTATATATGTGTGTGTGTGTGTGTGTGTGTGCATGTACTAGGTCTTGTCTATTAAATGGGCTTTCAAAGAGTCCTTGAGCTTACCTGCCAAAACCAGACCCAGCAATATACAAGGAGTTGTAAAACCTGCCAGGGGTCTGTGTGTGTGTGTGTGTGTGTGTGTGTGTGTGTGTGTGTGTGTGTGTGTGTCCACCACAATGTCAGCCAAGATACTAACAGAGCTTTTATTCCGAGGCTTGGTCTGCTGCCATCTCTTACCCCCCAAAGTCCTACCAAGAGGATGGATAAGTAAATGGAGTAGTGAGAGAGAGAAAAGAGAGACAGACAGAGAGGAGGGAGAGAATTTGATTTGATCAATTTGAAGATTTCATGAAGCACACATCACGATAGAGAGTCAAACAGAAAACACAGAAATAAATGCACTCTCAGCCTAACACACGCTCAGAGATAGTTCCCATCTCATGGCGTTGCCCTGCCCTGCTGTAGCAATGTGAGTCTTTGTGGACATGCTGATATCCAATCACAGGGGAGCAGGGGGGAGAGCAGCAGGACTGTCAAGAGACGGCACGTTGCAGATTACATGGATACAAAGTGGATGTGGACTGAGGTTGACTGAAATTGTCTAGTTATGTTCTGCAATAACCCACACACTACTCCTCCCCTCGCTACTATTACTGTGCTTTTGTTGCAAATCGCTGTTGCACACTTTTTTTTCACTCTGTTGATACAGCCTGTCTTATCATGTCCATGTTTCTCTCTGTGCTCCCTCATCCTCTTCCTCTCCTATTCACAAGTTTTCTCTCACAGCTCGCTCTCTTCAGACAAGAGGGTCCATTGTATTTCCTAAGATGCCTTGGAGTCCCAGGCCCAGCATGCCTGTGCACTGTGTGTGTGTGTGTGTGTCCCAGTTAGAGAACAGCTGTCACATTCAGCCATCACATGCTGCACGGCTGAGAGTGACCACTACCATCCCTGTCAACTTTTTTCTCTTCTTCTTTGTCTCTCTTGCATTTTTCATGAATAACTCCATCACAGATCTCTCTCAGTCACTACTGTGATATTTCCCTTTTTTAATGAAAAACTTTCATTTTCTAGTCACACACATATTTGGTAATCTCTCTCTCTTGCCTCATTCCTCTAACCTCCCACCTCATCCTTTTTGTCCAGACAGAGTAGGAGTTGAGTTCTCAGAGCAACTCCTAAACTACATTTCAGGAGTGAGAACTGGAGTGGTGTTTCAGTATGCAAATGAACTATACAGTAGGTGTATAATACAGTTTCATCACAATCCAAATCAGTTTGGATTTGTCGTAAAGATACCAGCTGCTTTGAAACAATCCAAACAAGGCATCATATTTACATGTTATTCAGTTTTGCATGTTGATTTGTTCAAGACACATTCAGCCCTCATTACTTGTTCTTTATCTTAGAAGTGGACTATATGGTACGTGCTTTACCACCTTATCACCACTGAAACTCGAGCCCACTTTCTATTCATACATATAAATTTCTATGAGCCTATTATGGTTGTCGTGGGTGAAAACAAACGCTCTTCCCTGACTGCAGAGAAATGCACCGGCCACAAAGACACAGTGTGGCCATCAGAGGTCCCATCAACAAACAAACAGCATGACTTTAAGTCCTCTGTAAGTCCTCAACTAACACTTGCAGTTTCACTTAAATCTTACAGATATATGCCTCCACTCTGCTGATTTTTAAGCTAAGCTATAATTGAAAATGCTTAGAAATTCCTCCAAGGTAACACAACAAAATAATTTACTATACTATTCCAAACATTTAGAAAACTGCTGTCACATCACAGCCTCTGGCACTGCACAAGCATCCTTACCACACTGAAATTTAACCTATCCTCATATGAATGTTGTGAAAATAGTTTTGACGCTAATAAAAGCAGTCCTGACACTCTTACATGGTTTCGCTAGTTTAACTTTGAATCCAAACAAGTTTTAGTGTTTGGAGTACCTACCTGTTTATAATACTAATACAAAAACACTTATGGGCTTAAAAATAACAGATTTTCTAGAGAGTGGCCTGTTGTGCCCTCTTTATTCAGCCCATGAAAATGCTTTGTAATGTGTTTGTGTTATTAAATTAACAGCTATGAAGCACAAGATGTGCTAGGATGACAGCAGAATTTGCTACTGGCTTGATTTTCATGGACACGAGCACGAACATCCTGTTCGGAAAGCTGTCAAGTCTTTCTTTTCCACTCAGCTGTGCAGCTTTAATTTTCTTTTGTTGGAACAGCAACCATCAATAAAGTTGAAGATCCTTGTGTCCAAGATGCACAAAAGCAGTCTATAGTGTCAGAGACCCATGCTTGTATGAAGCATTAAAGAACCAGTATGGGTAATTATTCAGCTGTTACTGTTTGAGCTGAGACACACACGTTTAGCAACTTCTCATCAGCCCACTTATTGTGGAAGCCTATGTCTCTTGTCTCAGTAAGACCCATTAGCACACTCACTTACCACAGCTATGTTAATACCCCCATTTGAATGTGTTGTAACCTGACTGATTACCAGATCCCTGGTCACCTGGTCTGGTGATTCAAGCTCATCCCTAATGACTGGGAAGCGTCTCTCTCTCTGTAAAACAATGCACAACAGAAACAAAAGCTTCCCCACTAATCACCTTCTAATAAGAATAAAGGCAGCCCTTATCTCTAAAAGTTGTCTCTAAAAATACTGGCGGACTGATGGAACAAGAATACGGGATATGCTGGTTCTAGTTCTGACTTGACACTATTTACACCAATTTTTCAAACCGGTGTCTAGAGACACACTTAAATAAACATGGAATAAATGTGCGCTGGTGTCCTTGATGGTAAAAGAGATCAGAGGAAGAGGGAATATCAACAGTGCAAAAAAAAAAATAAGTCTTTGCTTTTCTGTGTGTTTGCACATTCACTTTAGGGCAAAGGAACATGGCTTCTAAATTCTGGCACAGTGATTAGTACAGAGTCCACCAAGGGTTTTTGAGAACAGTGTGATGGGGGTGCCCCCCCCCCCCCAAAAAAAAACAAAACAAACAAAACATCTAAACTAAAACATGTTCAGTTTGAAAGAGATAGGAAAACATAAGGGAAAATATGTTAAAGCTAAATGGTCATTGCTGAGGGCAAGATCTTATTCTGTAGACTGTGCAGCTGTCGGTCAACTTTGTTAACCAAATGAACCACATGTGAAATAAGAGTGTGTGGAGGGGATTATAATAGTGATAGTGTAATTCATAGTGGTGACATAAATCAGATGTTGTGCAGTGGATAATCCTGATACAGTTCTGATAGGCTGGGTCAGGTTTGAAGCTGTTACACAGGTCAACATCATACCTTCATATCAATTGATTGAAATGAGACACATACACACAAATCATCATTCATCTATAAACTACAACTAATTGTAAGAGTATATCGTTACCAGAGGAATAATATTTGAATAGCACTGTCATATGAGTATTTTAATTATCGAACTGTAGCCTGCTCCTGCTGATGTAGTGGTGAACCCCTGGTTTTAATACGATTTTTTTCGTCATTTTCACAGGATGCAATGCTACAGTTGTTCACGTCTGTATTAAAAGTCATTCTGGTCTCACTGTAGTTGGTAAGTAACGAGCATCATTTTGTCCAAACAGTTAAAACGATGCTGTGTTTTTGTTTTGTTTTTGCTTTTGTTTTACCTCTGCGTTGAAGGCGCTGTCATCCTCCGCTCCATGCGCCCCGAGCGCACACAGCCACAGCGCGAGGAGGGCCCGTCTCCAGAGCAACCAAAAGCAGCGGTCCCGCGAGGTGGAGGCCATGGCCGTCGAAATCAGTCGTCGTCGTTCAATCCCGACGGTGTAACGTCTTTGGCGAGTTTTTTTTTAAACTGGCAATATTTCTAGTTTACGCAGTAAATGCCCTAATAATGAAAACTATATTGAACTATTCCTCAGCAGGAATGCTACAACAGTCCTCAGCAGTGCACTTGTATCCTGGAGACGACTTCCATTCCAGATTTACAGTCGGAGCTGCATCGCAAACTGACCCTCCATAAATGTTGGTAAGTTGTCTGCACTGATTTGCGAGCACTGCTTTCTCCTTCAAGTTTTTTTTTTTTACACCGATGACACACCGCCTCACCTTTCTTTACGTACTGAGTTCTGTTATCTGTAGCGGGAGTTAACCCACCAGAGTCTCATTTAATTAACATCAAAGTCGCTGCCTGATTAGTAACCTTGAACGTGCAGTTTACAAAAGAGCCAGAGCGTCTCCAGCAATGCCCACTATCAGCAAAATGGGTCTACAGCAGACATGCTTTAGTAAACCATACACTACTGACATGTTCAAATCCACTGGGTAAACAACCTCCTCTCATGATAATGCCAAACGAAGTGAGGACAAAGTTGCAAACTCTAAAACAACAATCAAACGAAAAGACCAAAAGTTCACCGCACTTGACCGACTCCTTCAGCAGCAGCTTCAAGCAGTGTCGCAGCTGAGAGCGAGCGCGGTTGTTTCAGATCGCAACCTCTTGTTTAAAAAAAATATAAACATATATATACATATATAACGTTTCTTCGCCTTTTATATCCAGTTTTCCCTTTTCCCAGAGGAATTAAATTCTCCGAAGCTGGTACTGAGATAGTTGATATCGGTCCTGTCCTGAGGCAGTGGTTAACGCGTGTTCTCTCTCTACCGGAGCAGGACGGTGAGTGGTCTGCTGGTCGGTGTGTTTCGGTACCTAACGTGGAGATATACAAGTTTCAAGTGTAACAGCACGAGGACGACGTGTTCCTGTTATGGTTCTCAAAATAAAAGGTAGCCCGGGTAACCTGACTTGTTCTGAATGTGATAAACAATTGACATAGATAGCAGAGAGAGAGAGAGATAGTGGCACTGCAAACTACATGTTATTTTTTGTTCTTGTTTGTAATTAAAAGATAAATATTATAAATGTTTCCACACGTTGTTATTTTTTTCACATTTTATTTTGAAGGCAGATCCAATTTCCGGTAACGTCATGTCTTTCTGTGGCTAACTTGATGGAGCTAACTACTACAATGCTCTTATCAGGCAGACGGATGGAGGTGGTGGTGGTGGTGGTGGTGGAGAAGGAGCAAAGAACGAGCCGGAAAACAAGACCCTCCCCCCCTTGTGTTTTAAAGCTCCACCACAGCGGGGTAATAGACCATATCACCCACACACACACACACACACACACACACACACGCACTCTCTCTCTCTCTCAAGCTGAGTAACAGAAAATTACTGATAACACATGAAATTTAAAACCACTATTTGTGTAACAAGGTGACAACAAAGTCATTAACCAGTCTGAGAATGTTACTGTAAGTTAAGTTTAGTTGAGGCACACACAAACACATACACAAAACACAACAAATACAACAGTCCTATAATAAGTCCTACCCTCATGAAGGTTAGCGTACAGCGTAGAGATTTTGTTGAGTCAACTGAATTGAATAGGATAGGCAGAATAACACAACTCCTTTCTGTATTACACTTCTACAGCACAACAAACTTGTGGTAGTCAACATGTGACCAGGTGAGGAAGGAAGCACCTGTCGTTTGTGCAGATGGATTGATAGGACAGCAGAGAATGATCATAGCTCCTCGGGCAGTTCCTGTCATTTGCCCCCACTCTGCGTGACCGGGACTGTGGAGAGATCCCTATCAGTGGATCCACTCAAAGGCAAAAGGAAGTAGCCACTTTCAGAATGGGTGTTGATGCATACTCCTTGAAGACTGGAAACCATAAGCACTACAGCTACCAAAGAATCAATATCCATATCTATAATTTATATTTTGGCATTTTTCATTCATCGAGGAGTCACAAAAAAAAGGGACAAGGATGGCAAGAGAGAGAGGGTGATGAAATTATAAAGGTCTTGCATTACAAAGTTACTGTTAGTTGGTATTGCGGGACAGTGTCACATCTCTGTGGCCTGAGGTCATCACAGGGACGGAGGTGTTATAGTCTGCTGAACACATGCAGTGGTCACTGGTGAGACCTCCCTAAACCCCTCTCCTCAGTATGAGAGTTTTAGTAAACTCTAATGGTTTTCAGCTAATGTTTTAGATTTACTTTGCACAAATTAAAGAAAAAAAAAAAAGACAAAAAAATTTCAAGCAAAAGAGTTTGACATCTTGGAAATCCCCTCCCTATATGTAGCCATTTTTGCTGACAATTTCTAATAACCTGCTTCATCCATGTACAAATTAAAAGTGAGTTTTATCACCTGGGTTTTTCCAGTCTGTCATAATGAGGATGAACACCTTCTGTGTGTCAGTCATTCATCTTCGCTGGTCTCTTTTTATCCAGGTGAGCAGTCTATGACAGTTTGTCACTGCAGGTAGGATCAGTCAACCCCTGCACACACACCAGTGATCTCAGCTGGCTTGGCATCAATCAGCTGAATACAGAGAAATACCCTGCTAACAGAACCCATCCTGACAGATTTTCTTAAAACTCTTTTTCACTGCTTTCCTTTGTCAGTACTCTGGGCGAATCTGACCATAACACAGCCAACAATATCTGGCTCCCAATAAGAATATTCTGTCACTCACAACAAATTGGATTACAAAGTTTATTTATTTATTTGTTTAAGATTTTCAATACAATCAAAAGAATGGTACCTTTTTACTGCACCGATTGTGTTACCTTAGATCATATATTACAGAGGTGACTTAAAGCTTTTTCCTGCACTGTAAAATAATTCCAGTAATGCAAAACAAAACAAACATGCATATGTTGACTATGTATACATTTGTAGGATTTGTAGGTGTTGCTCTATTCTATTTTTGTAAGTCTAGTCTGTTTTGTTGTCTCTACACCACACAGGCCACCTGGCAGAAAGGCCACCTGCGTGCCCAGCCAGTAAACTTGCTGATGGATAAAGCATAATGTGCAACACACACACACACACATACACATACAGCTATGGAATGCATGCAGTGTCACAAACTACAGGTGGGTCTATAAACACATATGTGTTTGTATTACACAGTAATTAAACAGGTAGTTTGAATGCAAGCTCTCAAGATGATAATACCAGCTTCAATACCAACACCACCACTTCTTCAAGTCAAATGGGCACGACACAAGACTCGCCAATTTGTTTCTATTTATAATAATATGAAAAAATGAAACACATGTTTTGGAAAGGAAAGATTTGCATGACTTGCAAAACAGATGGATTATGTGGAATGGAAATGTGTTGACCAAGCTACCACAAGAGACATAATGCAATTTTTTGCCTGTAGCAGTAACAGATTTTTAAAAAATAATTGGTTCTTTCCAGCTTTGGTCTCAATTTTCATTCTTTTAATTACAGGGAGAAAAAAATCAACACAATACAAACTGGAGAATTAAATGCTTGCATTCAACTCTCAACACCTAGTTTCGCTTGATTTTTTTAGTGTGCTACTCCCCTCTGTTGGTGGAAGTAGTGACATGCAGATGTAAACTAGGTAAGATAAACTAGCTTCTAAACAAAATCATGAATTACAGCTGAATGCATATACAGAAAATACATACAGTGTCCAAAGATGAGAATAGTCTTTTTCAATGATTTCATGCGATCCCACATTTACTGTATTGACTGAGTAGTGATAGAGACAAAAGATACACCTTTGATTCTGCTTCCTCTTTTTAGTTCAGAATCATTTACATGTTTTTGTTTTTAGTTCCTATGAAACCCTATGTTTCAGCAGGTTTCCCCACTGGGTTTTTGTCACGCTGTCACATCACCAGTGTCCTGCTTTGTCTTCACACTAAATAGTCACTAAATAATTTCTACAGGAACTCAGCAACATGCAAAGGTAGGCTAAGTTTGATTCTCTTCAGGTCAGAACCACCTCTGTATTGATGCTCATATTAGGCCTGACAAACATCTAAGTGTATGGAAATAACCTGTGCAAACATATTTACTGTTGTATTCAGATCAATAAATGTAATTGGGTGATTATGTTTGTATTCCCTTATGCGCCTGTGTAAGACTTAAATACATGCATTTGTTTGCCAATGAGTCAGATTTAATGTCTATTTCTTCTGCATGCATTTCACGACATATCAGAGATTGCAAGACCTTAATGATAGTTTTACTTTTAAATCTTTCTCGTAATATTTGAATTTTGATGTGTGACAAACCACGTTAGATTGTATTTTGCTAGAGTTTCTAAGCTTGTTTCTGTCTCTTCACTTGCTCTTGTTGCTACGTTTGCTGTATACCGTTTTGAATTTAGGTCATTGCCTTTATTGTCTTTACATTAAGTTATTTGATGTTAACACTATTGTGGCCAAAACACAGCTAATATTCTGATAATGTAAATCTCTATAGGTGGTACTCCACCTCTTTTTCTACATTTGAATTGAATCAGTGATATGTGTCATGTTAGTATAACACAGACAGGGTTTCATTCTAAACAAATCCTCTTCACCTCACAGGATGAAGTGGGTGCTCCTCTGGTGGCTGCTCCTGTCTTTGGTGTGTCATAACATCACCTGTAAAATTGCAGGTGAAAGTCAAGGTTTAGGTCACGGTCACGGTCACGGTCAAAATCAAGTCTCGGGTCAATGTAAGAATCAAGTTTCAGGTAAAAAACAAAATCAAGTGTCAAGTCAGGGACAAGATCAAGTTTCAGGTCAATGTGAAAATCAACTTTCATGTTTAAGAAAAAGCTGTAAATCAATGGGGGGGAAAGGAGGAGGAAGACCAGGTAAGACCGTTTCTTCTAAATTATTAAATTTTTATTCTGTATTGTTAAAAACAAACTGACACATTTTAGGGTGTAAAACATGTCAGAAGTTTCTTCTTATGTAAAATCACCAAAGCTAGTTGTTCTGTATTTGCTGTACTTGTTTGGCCTATTCAATATCTATGCAATATGTGGGTATATCTCCTACAGTGGCTTCAGATGCCAGAAAATGTATGGAAGATGTAAACAGCATTTTGGAAAATGGAGCTGGCCATTGTTCTATTGAGTAAATATTTTAATTATATACTACAGAATAAATTTTTGTGATTTTTATATTGTGAGAGCAATGTTGGAGTGTATTTGCGAATAGTTTTTAAAAGGCATTTTGTGGTCTCATGTCAGAGTGACCTCATAATTTCTTGTCCTCTTCCACAAGAGCAATGGATAGTCTAGAAAAACTTCTAGAGGAAACAGAGGTGAATGAGACTACGTTCATATCTGTCAGTCGTTTGATGGCTGTTGTACACAAACCCAAATACCCCTTCAACGGCCTTGAATTTTATGCCAGTGAGAATGAGGTAAGAATAAATCGGAATAGATATTAATCTGAAATGGAGGCTAATTCAAAGTCAAAGTAAATGACATGCACTAAATATAACACACAATTATTTCCCTGCTGTTGATGTGAGATAAAAATGTTGCTTTGTGAGTCGCAGTATTCTGTTATTATTTTTCATGCAGTTTCTTTCTCTTCCTGTTCTCAACACTTCTGCCTCTGATATAGGTAATGTCAGAAAAGGCTGTCGCCAACAGCAGAGTGAGTGTTCGACTGCCGAGAGAGTTGGACACTGGATCAGACAACACAATTGTGTTTTGCTTGCTTACCTGGCCGGAAACAAATGGGGTCAGAGACTACATGAATTTATGTAAAATGTTGTAGAAAATAATCAGAAGAGCTACTAAAAACTGTATATTATATATACTATATTTACTATATTTATATTTTGCATAGTTGCATAGTAGTTATTTTTTCCCCCCATTGCTTATGACTGAAACTATTTTATTCACAAGCTTGATTACAGAGATACTCTTCTGAGTCTGTATTTACAAATAACCTTTCAAATGTCTTAGATATGCCCTTAACCACTTTTTCTCACTATTTTTTATGTCACCGTTGCCCATTTTAAAATAATTTCCTGCATCCTGGTCCGCCAATGGTTTCTGTTCATTTCAGTACACTTTAAATATCAGCTTGTGGAGAATACAGGCAGGGAGCACGCCCTTGTCTAAATTATTAGTCCTTTTTTTTTTTTGGTGGACTAGTTCAATTGTAAGCAAGAGTGGTCCTTTCCTATGGGTTGTATTTCTCTTAAAACATTTTTAGAAATAAACCAAAGAGTTGCAGTTTCCCCATCACATTATAACAATAAATTCACAGTCTTTGAATTTAAAGTTAGAATGTGATGATTAAGGGAAATATCCACCTCATAGAACCTTTAGGAATAATTTTGTTGCCAGTTCTCTCTCTCAGCCGCGTGATTTAGTAAATGGAGTGGGTGTGCCTCATGGAGTAGTGAACAAGGTTTGGGTTGGTAAAAAGAGGAACACTGAGAAATGTCACAAATGTTCCTTCATACCTGGCATGTGATCATTTTTGAAACTAACTGACTCATTTAATATGTTTAATGCTGAAGGCTGCTTGAAGGTCTTGAGACCATGAGCTTCTCATTTTAACCACTAGAGGTCACAAACTGTGACAACTTAAATGAGATAAACATTCACTGGTGTTGCAGTTTGTTTGGGTTTTTTTTCTTTCAACATTGTCGTATCTGGCCAATTGTACATAACGTGTGACTCAGGCAGAGATCTTTAACAAAAGAGGAACAGATGTCAGTCTGTGGCAAAAGGTAATATCCCCAAATGCAATGGCAGTAAGACAAGTTTTTAGTAAGGGGAAGAAACAGGTGTCACTTTTTTATGAACTACGAGTTGTTGCTCTTTTGTTCTTCACCATTGCTCTCTTCAGTAACATACAGTTCTCATGAAGGAAAGTGGGCACACCAATAAATGTAAACCTCAATTTTTTACTGAAAAGGAAATGACAGATGATATCAAGCAGTGTTGGAGGATCACTGGTCAGCTTTTTCCTTTTGACACAGTGAACTTAAGGTTAGTGATTAAATTTTAATACTAACTGAATTCGTGTTGTGCTGCAGACCATATTTGGAGCCTCGGCTGTGCTGTATGAAAACAAACTGGTTGGTCTGAGTGTGCGCGGCAAGAATATTGCAGGGCTACAGGAGCGTGTCAACATCACCGTGAATCTTACTGTGGGCATAAATGTAACTACAACTGAATTTCACAGATCATTATTCTAATTTGACATTCTGTAACCTTACCTCATTGTTGAATTATGCATATATTTGTATGTTTTGCCAAAGAAATACATTTCTAGGAAATGTTTTAAAAACAAACAGCATTAACGCAATGTAAACCTGGTATGTTGTTCTGTTACAGGAGACCCAAAACCCAGAGTGTGTTTTCTATAATTTTTCAAGAAAAGGTGAGTAACCAAGTATCAAGTTGGATTCTTTATGGTCTTTGACCAGGAAAGTGAGCTGACCTAATTCAAATGTGACAGCATCATACGCATAATGGATCTGTTTGTGTTTGCTGTATTTGTTTGACTTACCAGAATACAGCAAAGATGGTTGCCTAACCCTATGGGAACGTGGTCAGAGTCACATTACCTGCTCCTGTGACCACCTCACATACTTCGGTGTGCTTATGGTAGGACTGGTCATCAGATACATAAAACTATTCCACTTCTGATACTTTAATACCCTAAGTGCTTTACTGTCTACTATGTTATCATTCTTGATACTACCACTAGATGGACCAAGAGTTAAAAATGAAGTAAATTCTTCACGTAGTGACTCTAAGTACAAGTATTAATACCACAAGATAAAGATCAATTACTGGTAATCTTGCATTCAAAATTTCACTTAAGCAGCAAATAAAATATTAACAGCAAAATATCAAAGTATGCTGGTACTGAATGTACTCCTTATACACAAGGATCTATACACTCTCTATACTGTATTTAAGGTATATTATTATATTGTGTAATAATTTTTACAGATGCATGCATATGTAAGGAGCAATTTAATGTTAAAGCCAGATGGCTGTGGAACTGATTTTAACAATGTTATGTACAGTACTTTAACATAGTTTAATCTGTAACTACATATAACTTAAATGACTATTGAAGATTTTGTATATAAATCTTAATATCCAATCTAATTTGTGACTATAGATAAGAGGAAAAGGTAGGGAAGTAAAAACGTACCATAGTTGCCTCTGAAATGTAGTAGAGTATAAGTATAAAGTAGCATAAAATGGAATACTCCAAGTAAACACTTTTAAAGAATACCTCATATTTTGTATTTGAATAAATGTACCTAGTAACTCTGTACCACACTGAGAGTTTATGTACCCACGTCATACTTTCTCTGATCTGATTTCTCTACAGTCATAACAGACTGCAAAAGTCTTGTGTATTTTCTCCACAGGTGTCTGCTCACCTCGATCCCAAAGACCAGGAGATTCTGTCGTACATTACTCTGATTGGCTGTAGTATTTCTCTCTTTGCCCTGGTCATCACTGTTGTCATCTTCATCACAAATAGGTAATTTATTCCTCTTTGGTGGATGAGTCTTCATTTTGAGTTACAGCAGCATCATCCTGTCACTTCTCTGGTCCTCATCTCTCTTTTTCCTCACTTGTTCCTTGTCCATTTGTTGCCTCATTTCTTTCTTTCTTTCTTTCAATTATTTTAAAATGCAATACGCTCTCCTTCCCCTCTTATCACATTGTGTCTTTCCTTATTTATTTTCCACTTTCCTAAGTCCATTGCCACTATAATATGTCTGTACATACTTTCACAGTTCACACAGATCAATTTGCCCAATTCTCTGTTTGACAGAACAGTCAGAGGAGATGTCTCTATGAAGATCCACATCAACCTCGCCATTGCCCTGATCCTACTCAACCTTCACTTCCTCCCCAGTCATACAGTGGCAGCCCTGTCCTCCACTGGGCTTTGCCTTTACATGGCTATTGCTGTTCACTACTCTCTGCTGGCCACTTTCAGCTGGATGGCCTTAGAGGGGTTCCACATCTACCTCCTCTTAGTCAGGGTCTTCAATATCTATGTAAAGAGATATCTGCTCAAACTCAGTGTGGTGGGATGGGGTGAGTAGTGTCACAAAGGCATGGGGGCTACACATTTTCGGTGTCATAATCCCTTGCTTAATCCACGTGTTTCCCGCAGGTATTCCTGCAGTCATTGTGTCCCTGGTGGTCATCATAGACAGAGACGCATATGGTCATGTCCCTCTGGACTCATCTAACTCCAACAGCACTCTAATGTAAGGGAGAAATGTGATACATTTGCAAACATGCACTAGCTAGATTAATAAGTAACTAACAGTATATATGGAAAGTGTTTTGCATGTGCTTTGGAGTTTCTGTGTATTTGAACACCATTTATATAACAGCAGTTATTATACATGATAAGAAGGAATATCTTCTATTTCATCGGCAGTAAACCCCATGTCACCAAGCATCTAATTTCCTTAAGTTGAAACACTGAATCCCTACCAGCTCCAGGGATACTTCTGCTGCATATAGCAAAATCTTTAGTCACCTGAATTGACATTTTCATTACATAATGTTTGATTTTTCAGTATCTGAGATTAAATGATTATTAAATTGCTACTAATTGTTACTGCCTCTATTTGCAGATGCTATATAGCCAATAGCACAGTAAAGGTTGTGACTACAATGGGATTATTTGGCTTGGTGTTCATCTTTAATGTGATCTTGTTCGGGGTGACAATCAGACGTATTGTGAGTCTCCGCCATAGCAAAGAGGTACGGGCCAATCTGCACTGTTTGCATTCTGCTCTACTTGTGTTGTTGATCTATAAAAGATAAGTCTGGGGATATAAATGCACAATTTCCTCCTATTAAAGGGGCCAGCAGTTCCAGGAAGTCTCTCAGCCTTATTTGAATATTGTGACTTCTCTGTCAAGATGTAAATGGGATTGTAGTGCCACAGACATAGACAGGTAGAGAAGTTGTAAAGTACTGATAGACATGCTACCATGTTGTTTTGGTCTTTTCATAAAATTTGTTGACAATAATGTCACCAGTCTTATTCTTTATTTTTGTCTGATATTTAAAGGATACATTTTACTTCTAAAGACTACACATACACTGGGTTGTTCGATCCCTGCTGTTACGATAACCTTTCATTCATGTCGTAAATTTGCCTACTATGTACTCATTTAAATAATAACTGTCTGACCACTGCCTCTCATAAGGGGCACTGAAAATAGTGATGGCATTATACTGTAGGCCTATGTATGGCTAGAGAGCAGAATTTAAACAAACTGAAGAAGACTCAGGAGTTTTCTAGACCAGGTTATTGTCCTCAAAAGCAGTTTTGGTGTTCACTCTACCAGACTACATACATTCCCTGCTAACTGGTAGTTTCTGATTGACTATGACCTGCTAATATGGACAGAGTGACTGTGACAGAGCCAAGCGTGACGCATGTACCCTGCTGGGAATCAGCACTCTGCTTGGCATCACCTGGGGCCTGGTCTTCTTCTCTTTTGGCTACCTGACCACTCCTGGCCTCTACCTCTTCTGCACCCTGAGCTCACTGCAAGGTCTGCACAACCCCATGTTCATCTTTACTACGTGGTCATGTTACTGTAAATATGACAGAAAGAGTCCTACAAGACAAATATAGAATATGTTGTATATACTGTGGTTTATGGGGTTCCGTTTGTGCCAAAAATATGTCAATGTGTCGATATCTATGTCTATGTTTGTCTATGCATATGCATATATCATTTTTGTCTATGTCTATTTTTATGTGACATGATTTTATATCACATAAAAATATATATAATTCAACTTTAAACTGTACTAGCCATATACTAGTCACCGGGTGCTAATGTTAGCCAGCTAACCTAGCTAATGATAGCACGGGTTAGCAAAAGCAGGTATCCCTGATATAAGCTATAATATCCTATAATATCCTATAGCTTATATCAGGGGTACCCACTTTTAGCCACCAGATGCTAACCAATGCTACTGTTAGCTAGGTTAGCTGGCAGCTGGTGTCAGACTATGCTGGTGTCAGCTAAGGTGAATAAAACTGACCATCTACATAGACATAGACATTACCATAGCACAAAGACGTATTTTTTTTGGCACAAATGGAATCCCATACATCGGTGGGAAGCTGAACACAGCAAGTCTTTGTATTACTATTTGTTTATGCCCAACTAAGATGGTTAAAAGCAGGAACTGTAATCCTTTGTTCAATCCAGACCATACAGGCCATCATGGCTGTAAATGTGTAATGGAAACACAAATTTGTACAGGGAAAGCTTTCTGTGTCATAAAATAAAGAGGTAAAGTTTCTGGATTCCTAACCATGCAGGTTTAGGAGATTTATTCCTATTGCAAACTGTCACGATTACAGGGGGGGGACTACATTTATTGTAAGACACTTGCATTGTGGAATAAATGGTGCATAGTTTTAAAATACATGCTTTTATTTGTAGCGGAAACTGACCTGATTATTTGTATACTGATAAACAGTGACGTTTCTCAGTTATTGTTTATCAGTGGAATTTGCATGATTTGCATGATCCTCTCCTCCTGTACGCTCTCTAACACTTTTCTTCTGTCTCTGCCCTTTGACTCTCACAGGTTTCTTCCTCTTCCTGTGGTTTGTGATGTCCTTGAGAAAGCATAGAACCTCAACTACTAAGACCAGCAGTGAAACACAGAGCACTAGCAGCTAAGCCTAAACTCAGCTCATTATACCAAAACATTTTTGTCTGCACATGTTTTTGTATGTGTGGGTTTGTGGAGATTTATACTGAAATACTGTACAGTTTGACATAATTATTTCTAGTTTAGATCATGATACTTTCATGTGCATCAACATAGCAGAGAAGCAAATGTATTAACTAGCCCTAACTCATGCTAAGTAATGTAAGTGAATCTAATATTAATTGTAATTAACTGTATTTTAACAGCTCACAGTTTCAGTGCTATTTTAAAGCTTTGTCATTAATATACCCTGGTGTGCTTTTAAAAACTGTGTGGTGAGGGGTTTATCCATCCATTTACCGGGCAAAAGGCAGGACAACACAATCTTAATTACAGAAGTGTGAGGGAAAATTACAGTAAATGGTGTAGATTGTTTTTCTGCCTCATGGTATGCATATGTTTTCCTGCAGATCTGCGTCCAGATCTGCTTTGAATTTTAACTGCAGCTCACCAGGCGTTGAAGTGTAGATAGATTCTGTGTGTGTGTTTTTAGTCTTTAGTGGTTTTTCCATGTCGTGATTGTTCGTACATGACGTCACATTTCTGCTGATGTATAATAATTAAACTCCCCTGAAGTAATTTTGCCACCCTGATAAGGAAAATTTGCATAAGACAAATACCAGCAGACCAAACACATGCACTATTGTATTTTACTTGAAGCCTCCAGTCATGATCACAGCTCACTAGTGTTTGTGTGGTTCATCCTGTTGACTTCAAGAGAACTACTCTATTTCTACCGAGTATTAATGTAAGTCTTTATTTTTTTTCTTTATTTGGATGTACTTGGGGTGTTACTGTGGTGATATTGTGGACTTAGCTGTCAACTTCTAAAACTGGCATACAGTAATGTTAATTAATTTGAACTAAAAAAAAAAGTTGAATAATTTTATTAGTTTATAGATATAGATTTGTAATGGGCTTCAAAGGTGGAACTATACAAATGATTTTCCTTTATTTGGCCAATAATAAAGTGAGACTTGAAAAGCCATAGCAAGTATGCCTGATGTTTGTTTTTTCAGTTTTGAATGTTTTGGGGTTTTGAACTGTTTGTTACCATGAGGATAACTGACCCCATATTTGTCTTTGTTATTTGTGATTTGACTGGAAGTCTGTGTCCATTAAAGGGCAAAAAGAAAACATTTAATTGGTTAAATCTCTTATCTCCTTTAGGTATTTATACCACAGTTGAAAAGGTTAATATTTGTCAGCATTTGCTTTCATATTGCCTACAAAACACTTGGGCCATCTTTAGTAATAGAGTTAGAGTTTCATAGCAGAGGGTGTCTGTCCTGTGTTGACTCTTTTGTCTGATCTTACAAAAGTATTGTATTTTGGATGTAAATTGAGATATACTGAATGTGTCTGTGCTTTATTTGTACTTTTTACCTACACCATCAGTCACACGTTCAGAGGAAGTGCAATGGTTCCCTTACTGCTGATACTGCTGGTGCCCGAACTGCTGGCTGACCAAGGTATGAATGTTCGCAGTGTTAGCAATGCATCTATTCAAAATCAGCAGAAATAGATATTATTTATTTGTGTCTATTTTTGGTCTTTATTTTTACATGTCACAAACTTAACACAACAATCTACCCAGCCTATTACAGTCTAAACAGCAGTAAAATAACACAGAGGGGGGTTATCTAGCACAGTATAGGGCTGGGACTTGGATCGATGGAGTTCATTTGAAGTATAATGAACGTATAATTATTTTTTTTGTGATTACATTAAGGACCAGGCAGTTGAGCTTCTTCTGCTGGTATCTCATTGTACCATCTGGGATAGAAATATTACATTTTGAATGTAAGAATATAAGCATGATTATTAAGAAAATGCACTTCTTAAACTACTATTTAAAGCATCTGTCTACAGTCTGACAAGTTACAGTATATATAAACTAGTTGCTCTCTTGGAGAATGTTTTAACTTTATCAGTAATTTATCTTTCCTTTGTTGATAAAATCTGAGTGAATCTGAAAATGCTTGAACATGGTTTCCTTCTTGGAGTTTTATTTTTTCCATATAACCATTAAATAGAAAAAGAGAATCATATAGGATACAGTGATACAATGAATTATGTTTGTTTCTTGTCTTGTCTTGCTGTTCTGTTCAGTTTGTTTCAACATTTCAAATAGTGACATGAATATCAGCACAACCACTGAAAACATCCTTGATAGCCGACTTGAAGGTGTGAAATGCAGGAAGGATGGATTTCACTGCATCTTTCAGTGCAAGTTCAGCAATATGACGTGGTTCAATGGATCATCTATTTGTTTCAATGCCAGAGTGACAAGAATTCCAGAACATCTGACCACGTTTTATAGCATAGAAGCATGTAAGTAAATTGTCTCTTAAGTGGACTGCTCACTCTGTAAACACAGGTCTTTAAAAGTGGACAGCACAGTACGAAGCACCCATTATCTCTGATAGGTTCAGATAGTATTCAGAGATACAGCAGCTGATTCATATCCATTCCCAACTGCCTTGTAACCTCAAACTGGGTGATTATATATCTGTATCTAATGATTCCTGATTCCTGTGTCACTTTTCAGATGGTAATTGCTCTTCATACGGATGCATGGAAGATGCCATTGTGCCACTGATGGAGTCTCTGGATAGAAGCAGCTCTGACAAGGGTGAACTGAGTCAACTCTTCTTCATAAGGCATTCATGTAGACAGCTCTTCAGTGGCAACCATAAAGTCAAGAAGACCTTTATAAAGTAAGTGTCAGTGCTGCTGTATATACTCCTCTGTCTGCTGCTGAACAGACACATTTATTTCATTCATTCATATCATTTTTAGACATAGAAGAGGCATGACTTAGGAACTCCTTTGTCCATCATGCCATCACGCTCTACAACTCCTCACTTGGGGGGAGGAGGAATAGGGTACAGAGGACAGAAGGGAAGGAGTGGTAGCTACTCAATGTGCAATAACTCACCCGGACACTCAATAACCTCATCTGCCGCCACAGTGCAAGCCATATACAGTTCTCTATATTTATCTTATTTATCTTATTTAATTATTATTTTATTCTATTTATATTTTGTATATTTAGCTAAGAGTTTACTGTGCATAAGAGTTTACTGTGCATTTTTTTTTATCCTATTAAGAGTCTACTGTTTATTTTATTTTTTTATCCTATTCTCTATACCTGTTTGCAAGCAGTTGTTGTTGTCATTTGCAAACTGTCCTGTGTGCTGCTTCTGTCTGTTTAAGCTGCTGGAAACTTAATTTCCCTGAGGGAGTCATCCCAAAGGGATCAATAAAGTCTAAGTCTAAGACTCTGACTCTAAGGATAGCAATGTCGGTCTGTGTTATGACTCCTAGCTCATGATGGGAAAAGGGATGCAACATAAACCCAGAAGTTAAGCTATTTATTAAAAAGAGTTTAGACTTAATCAATAAACGCAAAGAGAGTGAGGCAGAACTACAAACGAAAAGAATGCTGTCTAAAATAGATATAACTAAAATAACACTCTCAAAAGTAGAGTTAACACTAATATTTTCAAAATAAAACCAAAAATGGAGATAAAAACCTCACTAATCGAATTTACTTGTAAAATGGAGACAGCACCCCACGTAGTGTGTCTAACAACAGAAATTTCTGTTGTGCACAACATTGATGTGGTTTAAAATCTAATGCCTGGCCCAGTCCCCATGTAGATTTACAAGTGCCTCCATTCTGCTAGTTTTTTGAGTTAATGTGATGATTTACATTTGTCAAACACATGCGAGAAGCACATCTGGGAAGCTGACTACAGCTGACTCAATTGGCAGCTTGACCGAGCCTATATAGGGTTCAGTCCTCAAACTGCATCGGCATTGAGGACTGATTAGGGTATTGGTGGCGCTGGACTGGGAGCCACCAATCAGGAAGCAGGAAATATGGGCAGAAGGCAGGATTTGAGGTGTGGCCACACCTTCCTAGCTGGAGCCAATCGTGCACCAGGGACCGCACATCCTGATTAACAACAATTAAACAGTATACAAGAAAGGGTTACACACACTGGGAAGGGGTGGCTGCAGCTGTAGCAGTCCATTGGTGCAGTGCCTCAGTCCAGATTGAAATTTTTCAAAAACTTTTGGATGACTTTGCACAAATTTGTACAGACATACAAGGAGAGGATCAATTCTAAAGACCTGCTGAGTTTTCCTCTTATATCACCAAGATGTTAACACTTGTGGTTTTAATGAAATATCTTAACAACTGTTGCATGGATTGTCGTAAACTCCATCTGTCTATATCTGTACATATATATTTCTTTCTACAGTGTGGAAAGACGGATAATCCATAACATCATGGAAACATCCAACCTCGTACCTGGAGCCTCCATGATACACAACCTGAAGGACTTGTCTCTGAATGTGGTTAGCATCAGTGACAATAACCTCAACTTTAAACGATCCAACTTGATCCCAGTAGAAGCTCCACAGGTACACAAGCTGTGATAAAGATAAAGCTGATGAATTTAGAAGGGACAGTGATAATTCAGATATCGTGTACCTTGTACACCAATGTTATGACTATCTCTGATGATTTTTTGTGTGTGTGTTTTGAGTGCAAGCCACAAATTGCCCCAGCTTGATCATCGTCCTCTTATATCCACTGTTAGCTGCCGGCTGAGAGCGAGTCAACTGTCCCTAAGATTTCCCTGCCTGTGTACGCCCTGCACGCCATCCCAGAAGAGGAGAGGGTTGTTGGTTTGGTCAGCTACATGCAACCCAGCCAATTCCAAGTATATCCTTTGACCTATTTACTCTTGCATACTGTATGTACATTACATTATATATCATAATTGTATAATATTGAAATGATATCGTATGTACACTGCTGTATGTTAATGTGCTCTGCGTTTTCTTCCATGACAACACTGAAACTGTCTCCCCGTTAGTTTGAACAGGAGGTTATCTCATCAATGGTTATCAGGATTGAACTACTTAAGGAAAAACGGCTTCATGATCTGAAAACACCAGTCCAGATGATTTTCAGAGTTACTGCACCCAGAGATATGGATGTAAGTCTATTTATGCATGCATACTTTAATATTATCACCATCAAATTGTTTGATTGTCAACTGCAGGTCTAATGATACAGAGTGCTGTATGCTGTACACACTGTAAAGTTGTAAATGTTGGCTTATAGCACATAGCAGACATTGCTTAAGTGGTGTTTTTAAACGTTGTACACTGTTATTACTGAGTTACTTTTGTATTTTAGTAACTCGGTTTTAAATTACTCAGAGAGGCTTATATTATGCGGCGCAGTGGTTAGCACTGTCGCCTCACAGCAAGAAGGTTCCGGGTTCGAGACCGGGGCTTTTCTGTGTGGAGTTTGCATGTTCTCCCTGTGCCTGTGTGGGTTCTCTCCGGGTACTCCGGCTTCCTCCCACAGTCCAAAGACATGCAGGTTAGGTTAATTGGTGACTCTAAATTGCCCATAGGTGTGAATGTGATTGTGAATGGTTGTTTGTCTATATGTGTTGGCCCTGTGATGGACTGGCAATCCGTACAGGGTGTACCCTGCCTCTTGCCCAATGTCAGCTGGGAAAGGCTCCAGCTCCTCCATGACCCTTAAAGGATAAGCGGTATAGATGATGGATAGATGGATATATTGTCATTTTTGTTAGTGTAATCATGCTGCAATCTTCTAATTCATCACAACATTGTCATCATGGCACTGAACACTTTAGCTTTTAAAAGGAATTTGAAGAATTTCACTGGATTTAATCACAGTACTGTGGCAGTGGGTTGTTTTTAGTATTTTGTTAAATCTTTTTGTATTTTCACAGAATGATTCACGGTTCCAGTGTTGCTATTTTGATGAACACGGTAGGTGTATGTCAGTTTTTGTACATCACACATGAAATAAGATACTGAAAATGCCATTTATATATATCAGAGCATATCAGTTTGAGCGCAATTCCAAGAGAGATTTTAATGAAAATAGTTTAAGTGACATAAGATGGAATTTTTAAATTGTGTTTTTACCCTCAGATTGGGGCTGGAAATCAGATGGATGTGAGACATTGGATTATATGGAAAGTGAAATTACTTGTAACTGCAAGCATACAACACCGTTCTCAGTCCTATTGGTAAGGAAACTTGATTTGACTCACATGTTTTTGGTGGTATATTAACTCATAAATATCTTATGAGATTCAAAATTCAAGATTCAGGATTTTTTTATTGTCAGTTTTCTTAATGTGCAGGACATACAGAGAAATCAAAAGAAACTTTTCTCTCTCTCTTGGTAAAAGAAGCAAAATAGAAAAAGTATATTATATCTATCTATCTATCTATCTATCTATCTATCTATCTATCTATATATATATATATATATATATATATATATAAGATAAGATAAGATAAGATAATCCTTATCTTATCTTATATATATATATATGTGTGTGTGTGTGTGTGTGTGTGTGTGTGTGTGTATAAAATAGAATAAAAATACAAAATACATACAAATACAAATAAAAATGTATAAAAATAAAATATACAAAATATGTAAGTGATTAATGATTAACTAACTGATCAAACCTTTCATATAGGAAATAAAAAATAAAACAGATGATAGTCATCTTTAAATCTTTGATTATCTTCAGTACCGTTACAGTACCAGTACTGATGCAGTATGAGAGGAATCTTGCTTTTGTGTCTGACTTATTTCTAGTTGTTAATTGCAGGCAATTAATCACTGTCTTATCTTTTTCCTTCAGATAAGACAACCCATTGCAGAAGCCCACTGGAAAATACTGTCATACATCAGTTACATAGGTTGCGGCCTGTCTGCCTTCTTCACTGCTTTGTCCCTCCTGATGTACGTCTTCAGTCGGTAGGTATAAATGTAGTCTTTGCATTGCAGAAATACATTCATTGAGCACTTTATTGGGAAGACTATACTAACACAGGCCCAACATGTTCTGCATTCTGATATACTTTTCTGGTCATCACAGTTGTAAAGAGTGGTTATTCTAATTAGTTAGATCAAACTAGCCTGGCCATTCTTTCTGACTGATAAGGCATTTCTGATCACAGAACTGCCACTCACTGGATATTTTTTCGTTTTTGGTACCATTATGAGTAAACTCTAGAAATTGCTGGTCAAAGTCACTGATCACATTTTCCAGATTTTAATGTTAGATGCTATATCTGCATGATTTCATGCATTGCACTGCTGCAACGTAATTAGCTGATTGGATAACTGCATGAATAAGCAGGTGTGCCTACAGGTGTTCCTAATGAAGTGCTCAGGGACTGTAGCTATTCAGTTGGTTGTTTTTTGAAAATTTGTGAACTTGTGAACTGTCTTCAGTGAAAAGAAGAACACGTCCTGCAACGGAGTCCTGATCTTAACATTTAGACCTTCTTAGCTGCTTCTGTCTGTTTGTGTAGTCCCACACTGATACAGTGATGTTGAGATCAGGGCTCTGTCAGTAGTCATTATTCCTCTTATCATTGAAAATAGTTCTTTTGCACTTTTCATTGAACCTTTTGCTATTTCTATTTATCAACATGACAATATCATTGAATTTCAAACTGCAGTAAAAGAACGCAAGATATGTTTATATGTAGACAATGAGCCTCTCTATCTCACAAACCCACAAATCTTGTTCCACCATATCTATAGTTTTTTTTAAACCAATTCAGTAAAGTTTGGGCTATTCCATAAACTGGTAGAAAAAAATAAAAATAAAAATGTGTGACTTAATTTCCCACCTCTCCTGGAAAACATCTAAGATGATTTGCGCAGATGGAAAAAATTACCACTCTTGCTCATAGCATGCATCAAAATCATAAAAAAGAATATGTATATATATATATACATATATATACATATATATATGGTTCAGTAAAATAGATAACTTAGTCACATCATTCTACTGGAAACAGAAAACGCCCAGAATCAAACTAACCGTCTTATAACATCCAAAGTAATTAGGCAGCTTTTTAGCTATGTTTCATATTGGCTCAGTTGCAGTATATAAGAGCTCCTCAGCACCTTGTCACTCACATTAAAATATATGGCAATCATTGGGGAAATGGTGAAAAGTCCAAAACTAGACAGGTTTGAAGCCAAGTTTTCAGAGGAACAAATAATATGGTTGAATTGAAAATACCTTATACAATACAACAGAACAAATAATATAGTTGAATTGAAAATACCTTATATTACACAACATAATAATACAACAGAATAAACAGAAAAATAAAAAGTTACATTCACTGAGGATTCAGCTTTCTCTGTATTTGGTGTTTTTTTAGATTATAATTCTGTAGTTACAAATTGGAATTGGAGAACAAATGGCACATGAAGAATCCTGCCTGATTAGCAGAAGCCATTTATTCTGCCTGTTCCTGTGGATTTGTCATATGTCCCCTCTGTTCTCCTTCTCTCTCTTCTGCAGAAAACACCGAATGGATTACTCCATTGCTATTCATGCATCCCTGAGCGGAGCTTTATTTCTACTCAATTCAACCTTCCTGCTGACTGAGTGGGGGCCCAGGGTGGGGCTGGACTGGGTGTGTGTATTTGTTGCAGCTGTCATGCATTACTCCTTACTCTGCTGTTTCACTTGGATGGCTATTGAGGCACTTCACCTCTATCTACTGCTGATAAAGGTGTTTAACACCTACTACAAACACTACCTGGTCAAACTGTCTCTTGTTGGATGGGGTGAGTGTTGCAAAGATGTCTACTCTATTTACATGCTGCTATGATGATACCAGGTTAACTTGTATATGAATCCATAAATACAAAATAATACATACATATTAAAGGAAACTTGAGGAAACCCACTGAGCCTATGTTCCTCAAAAGGCTACTGAAGCAGAAGCTAACTAGAAGATGACTGGAACATGGATGATATTAATTTTCTCTGCCGCTTCTTTGATGCCGTTCTTCATACATTATTTTGTTGAACATTTGGTTGTAGTGACTGACACCAAAACCTGATGACTACTTTTGGATGAATTTTTTCCTCCACCTTATTGCACTAATTAACAAGATGTTAAACTGTGTGTGTGTGTGTGTGTATGTATGTATGTACATGTGTGATTCTCAGGGATCCCTGGTGTAATTGTGACAGTCTCTTTAGGAATGAAAGACTTCAAACAGTTTTATGGAGTTACACAAATGACCATGACAGATACTAACCAAACTAATGCCATGTGAGTAAAATATATATACATGTATATCTTCTGATTTATATGACATGTGCTGTACATACATACATTAATGTGTGATCTTGGTTGATTGGTTGATGATAATATGGTGACACCCATGGCTGCTTATGGTAACATCAAGTGCAGTTAACAGTAAAGAAATAACATGTATCAAGACAATGGGAATCCCACATGGGAGTGGTGGACTCCACCACTTCCTATTATATGGAGGAGTAATCACAGAACACAGATATACTGAATGGCTACTGATGAAAAGTACCAAATATAAATAGTATCAAAAACAGAGTTTGATTTTATGAAAATCTGAAGCATCTTAAAATAATGTTTCTGTCTCCTCTGCTATAATATTATGAAACTATATTCTGACAGTCTTGTGGGTTAACAGCTGCTGGATCAGGGATGACTCCTTCTTCTACTCCTTGAACCTGGTGTATTTCATCTTTATATTCGTCTTCAACTCTGGCATATTGGTGGCAGTGGCCTCCAGCATCTGTAAGATGAAACAAGTATTCAGGAGCACCTCAAAGTTTGGAACAGAGACTCAGGGAAAGACTTGGACAGACTCCAAGAAGTTCAATGATTCTTGCAAGAGTGGCCTCACTGTGCTGGGTCTTACCTGCCTGATGGGGATCACATGGGGCCTGGCCTTCCTGGGTTCAGGATATGTCAACTACCCGGTTCTCTACCTTTTCTGTATCCTCAACTCTGCACAAGGTCTGCTGTCAGTTTGTGTTGTGTTAATCTTTTGCTTTGTTTTAGTTTTTAATATTTTTTCTCTCCAATTTGAAATAGATGGATCTATCCAGCCGATAACCTAATGTGTGTGTCTCTTTCTCAAGGTTTCTTTATCTTCATTTGGGTCTGTCAGTCAGCCAGGAAGCAGAGGAGGAGAGACATGGAGGAAAGAATTACTTCAACTCCTATGACATCAGGAATCAAATCTGACTAGACCCTCATTCCTGTCATTAGTTCTAATGATAAAACCTGTATATACGGTCTGTGATTACATAACTCCACTGATAATCCCCCTCTGTGTAACCATAGCAATAGTAACCTGTAAACATGTAGTCTTGCCAAAATTAAGTTGAAAATTAATTTAATTGTAAACTTTTAATTTAACTTTTTAGAAACATTTTCCTGTGCGATCTCTAAATTTTATTCACATAAACATAAAAGTCTTGTTTTTAAAGTAAAGTGTTTTTTTTCCTCTGATAACCTACCATAGAATATTGTACATATGGTTTTGAATAAAGTTTTCACTAGTCAATATGGGGGACTGATCAAATTTTAATCAAATGAAATCATATTCAAATTTTGAATTAGCATCCACACCGGTAGGATATTCAATATGGCATTTTCCACTCAGCAGAGTTGACGCACCCAGCTGCTGCTGGGTATATATGAGCAGCCATAAAACCACTCAACAATTCCTGATCCCGTGATGGAGAACGTGTGCTTCTTTTGCTTGTTAAGTGTTTTATTTTTCTACAGGATAACTTGTGTGGTGTAAAAATTTGACATCTGAATATTTCTCTCAGCTTAATTCTAATAAAAGAAATCTTTGTTATTGGGTCTCAGCATATTACAAGACAAATACTGCCATCTACTGGTTCCCTGTTAGAATAACTCGAGAACTGAAAAAAAAAATCAATAGATAACATGATATATCATACTTTGAACTGTGACGAGCTCCGAGTAGTCCAAATTGCTGCTGTTCTTTTTTTTAATTATTATTTCTTAAATCATTATTATTATCTTCATTCATTGTTTCAAAGCTGTTCCTGATTACTCTTCATAGAATGTTTTTGCATTGAAATTAAGCAGACAATGGCACAAGCTACCAGATACATGAAGTGACATACAATGGTGCCACACAGATGATTTTTTTTTCAATAAAGGGCAAGAGAAGGGGAATATATGTGAGTGTTTGCTCTCAGAGGAGATATGCCTTCAAGCAATATTTGAAAACGGAGGGATTCTGCTGACCAAAAGAGAGTTTTGTGGCTCATTCGACTACACAGGAGAAAAGTTTTCATTGAGATTTTGGGCTCCGCAGTGACAGAGGGACTAGTTAGACTAGTCACTCATTTGCAGATCATAGTGAGCCAACTGACTGTTCCACCTTGTGATACTCTATTTTGAAGAATTCATCTCAGACCTTGTTACTCATTCTGATGAAATTTTAATTGTCTGTGTTTTTACTACTCACCTGAATAAGGCCTGCAATCCTCTAAGTACAGCTTTTCTGGCACCTCTTGATACTTATGGTTTCACACAGTTTGTGGATGAACTCACTGCAGAACTAACGAGACGTGAGGTAACATAGTGGTTTCTGATCTGACTGTCTCCCATCAGACTGTGATGTCAAATCACTTTTTTTGATTTGAAGCGGTACACTGTGGTTTTCTGAGGAAGTACATGCTCTTGTGCACCACAGCAGCAGTTTCATATATGAATGTTTTCTTTCTCTCATGGCACAAATGTTTACTGAGACTATATCTCTTGAATCATTGTCTAAGCAGGCCCTTTTTTATTATCTAACCACCAATTTCCTTGACCCTCTACAAGCTAAATTTCTTTGAATTAAATATCTCTCGCCAGTTTTGGAACCTACAATGTTGAATATTGCTATCTTATCACATACAGCTGGCATTGTCCCCACTAGCTTGAAGACTACTGTGATTAAACCTCTCCTTAAGAAACCACATCTTGGTCCATGGTCTCTGAATAATTTTCTGCCTTTCTCTCATTTTTTCAGAAGTACTGGAAAGAGTTGTGTCAAAGCAGCTTTCAGTCCACAATCTAACAATAATTTTTTTTCAACCTTTTCAGTCTGCTTTCAGGGCCTGTCACTGCACTTAATAAAGTGGCAAATGAACTTCTGCTAACTATGGATTCAGATTTCACCCCTCTGCTTCTCTAACTGGATCTCAGTACAATTTTTGATACTATAGATCATTGTATGCTTGATTGGAAAACCAATTTTGTGTTTCTGGCCTTGCTCTTGTGTGTTTTGTTTTTATTAATCTGGGAGAACAGATAGTGTGTTTCCTTTAATAATACTACAGTACCTCAGGGCTACCTTCTTGGCCCTCTGCTTTTCTCTCTTTACATTTAATCTCTTGGTCAAATTATATGCACTCATGAAATTAATTTCCACTGCTATTCTGATGATACTCAGCTGTATGTGCCTGTATGCCATCTTCATGTGGATGTTTCTGACAGCCAGTAAGCGTAGGAAGAGAGCTATAGAGGCCAGGATGACTTCAGCTCATGTGACAACTCAAGGAATCTGAATCTAGATGTCGTCATTGATGGTGTAACTACATTCATATAACCATAGCAACAGTAACTCCCACATGTAGCCCTGCCAACACAATAGGTTTGACATTTTTAAGGTTACTTTGAGGTTTGAACATTTTGCTGTGTGATTTTTTTACGTAACGTAACATTTTTGTTAGGTGTAGGTCAGTTCTGTTATCAAAGTAAAGCTGCTCCTGTCACCAACCAAGAATATTGTACATATGTTTTGGAAAAAATCTTAGTAAATCAGCACAGGGGAAGAGGCAAGTGTTGCTGTTTGCAAATCTTTGAAATTATATTGATAACTTTAAATTATTTAGATGACATAATAAAGAATCTACAAACAGTCCTAGTGTTCTGCATTTTCATTTTCCTCTGTGTGTTGTCAACTTTGGAAAACATTATGTGGTGCAGGTCTGAGTTTTGCTTCCTCAGCCATCTGTAAGTGTCAGTACTTGTTGACCATCATGACTGCACTATGCTTTTCTTGCGTATATAGGAAAACAGAAACTTCCTCTTTTCACAAGGACTAATGTCAAATACTGATAGCGTTTTTTTGTTTCTATGAACAACCAGACACATTGTAAGTGGTGGAGATTTGCTTTTCTTTATTTCAGTGATAACTCTTTAAAATAGATAACGCTTGGTTTCAGATGAAGCTCTCGTACTCATCTACTACTGATCTATAAATCCACAGTATTTTACTCTGATGAGCAGATAAATTTGCCAAAGTGGCTAAAATTAACATCAGTGGTTTATAAGAGCTGGATCATTGTAATATCCCCGAAAACACATGTGATATGCATCACTTCCTGTCTACGTGAGCTTTCCACTCCCACTCTGCGACTACCATGAGATGTAGATGTGAAACTCCCTGTTCACCTCATCAACAAGCAGAACAACACTGTGCACAGTTTCTATCATCATATGTGTGTTTGACGAACAGTGAGACATGAAGTGGATTATCCTTTTATTCATCACAATTACCTGGTTTTCTACCACACAAGCTGTCCGTGAGTTTTTCACATTTCACGTTTGTTGTGTGTTTATGTCTGTGTGTTTGTGAGGTGAATACCATTTTAACTGTTAATGTATATCAAAATTGTGGCTCATTAAACCAACAGAAAAATAAAGTCACTCGTAGTCCTCTGCTAACTGGTAGCAGGAACTCTTACCCAGGCAGTTGCGCAACACTAAAACCCCCAGTTTCCCTTAAACTGTTTCAACAGAAAATCTTGCTTTTTATGTTTCACTGGAGTGAGATCTGTCACTTATTTGTTTTATCTCTGTCAGTCTTGTAAGTCATTTGTATTTGTATTCATTAATCATACCATCCGTGACTCTTCCTGTGTATGTCGCTCTGACAGCTGCCAGCTGTGAACGTGTCCTCACTGAGTGCCTTCAAAGTGATGTCCGCTGGGCCAGGTAACACATACAGTTGATTCTAAGCTGATGCTGTTGGTCTTACACTCCTCTTTCTGAGGGATGACTTAATTTTCCTCCACCAATGGACACATGTGATTGTTCCCTGCTGTCTAATGCTGGAATAGCTTTGATGTGACTGTTGTGGTCTGAAACAAAATAAGCACTTTAAAAATGACAGATCAAATCAGTTATTATAAGTCACGCTGTTTTTGTCAAAAAAAACACTGTCAGCCTTTCAGGAACTGAGCACACATGCATTTCTCTGTTTATACCACAGTGTTTTGTAATGGCTTCATAAGCCAAAATGGTGTATAAATTTCTCAACCCTTAAATAACTGTATAATAATACATGTCAAAGTTTTCACTCAGTAGTGCTGTTGTGTTTAACTAAAAGACAACTTGATTGTGTTGTTTGTTCACTACTAAAAGCGTTACTAATCAAAGTTACACAGTGTAGTTATAATACTGTATAACTCCATGATTGCTGATTTATGTGAAATATGTGTTTGTAGTTGTTTTGAAGACAGAGTTGTATCCTGTAAACAGTCACGCTTCATCCCACCAAACTTCATTAAACAGATGATGAACTCATCTAAAGAGGTGAGACCATATTCTGGGTAACAAACTCTTTGCTCTTGTCTCACTGGTTCTCATTTTGTTTTAAGAAGCTTTACATGATATGCACTAACAAATGAACAAAACAGGGGGGAAAAAAAGTTTACTTTGTCTTCATTGTACACATACATGTAGAGTTCAGGATGTTACAATTTTCACTATATCGTTCTTCCTTGGACATGTGAAAATCAGAGCGAATAAAACCATCAAATCAAAAAATGCGTCAATATATGTGTCAATATTTTATTTTATCTATTTATTTATTTGCATACTTTTGTGTTTACTTTTTCTTTTAGGCTGAAGTGAGTCCCACTCCCAAACACAGGCTCCACATCCCATCCTCAGCTCTTCAGAGAGGCAGGAGAAATGTATCTGATGAGGGGGTACAGGTGGTGGCCACAGTGATCAACAGCACTTACTTTAAGGTCAGTGGGTGCTAAATTTTAGCCAAAGGAGACCTTTTAGGTAGGACTAGTAAATTAATTCACCTTATTATTACTACTATTATTACTATTAATAGTAATCGTAATGAACATGAAGATAAAGAGAGGTAGGTGATTTAAGGAAGTTTTTTGAGCTTCGGTAAGTAATTCAGGAGGATGGATAAGGAAGAGGATCCTGATATTTTCTTTAACACTGGCTTCCACCATAAGTATAATTATACAAGGTAACGCTCATGCTGATTTGCATTGATTTCCAGGAGCTCTGTACACTCACAATCAGCCGTTGTTTACTCGAGGAAAGGTTGATACTGTAGCTAATGTTGATGCAGTTCATATAAATGTCTTGGAAGCTGATTTACCTCAAATTAACCCTCATGTCACCATTAATGCTACGTGTCACCTCTGTTTGTCATTGAAGCTGTGGACTCCGAGACAAGGAAGGGGGAGAATGGTCACACCCATTCTGCCTGCCCACAGGAAAGGCACTGTTATGGGAGAGTTAGTTCTGGCAGTGAGGGTAGGGAACAATCCTCTCAGAAACCTCTCACAACCAGTCAAACTAACCTTCAAAAAAAACTACAACAACAGCAGCAAACAGGTAGAATGCCGAATTTAGCTGTGGTAGCATACACTTGAATTATGTAATCTGCTTTCCTCTGTTTTATTTTCACTTTTGAATGTGTTTCAGATGCAACACGGGGAGTGTGTGTATTGGGAGGAGCTCAGTGACGGAACAGGTGAGCTACATGTACCAGCCTACAGTATTTTTTTTCTTTTGAATAAAAAGACAATTTACAAATAATGATTATTTTTTAGGTTATTGGAGCATAGAGGGCTGTGATACCAGTGACAGCGGAACTGAGTTTATTTGCAACTGCAACCACCTCAGTTTCTTTGCTGTGCTTGTGGTAAAATGACACCTTATGCCTACACAAAACATTTCCTCACAATACTATTTCTTTCATCAACCACATACCACCTAATGCTACCCCAACCCCCTCCCCCAGTGTACCAGTTATAAGCAATTTATTGTCATTGGGAGTATATCATTGTGATGCAAGATTATCAGTCAGGTTTCCATCCAAATGTAGTGAAAATTTTGGTCGAATTTTCATAAAATGTTAATTGTATTTGATTTTATTTGTTCCAGAACCCTGTACTATCAGTGGATGAAACTCACTCTGTGAATCTTAGCTACATCACCTACACTGGATCAGCACTCTCTCTCTTCTTCACAGTCATCAGCTTGTTCATCTATATATGTCTTCAGTAGGTTTTTGTTTCTTATTCTCAAATTCTTATTTCCATAGGGTGAGTCATATTAAAATATCGGAAAATATCTGTAATTTTCATTTGTCATTTACCATATTTGTCAAGGAACTGAAGCAATACACAGATGTTATGTGTTTATTTTACACTCTCCTACATGCTTGGAAAGAGAGGGGTGAGAGGACAGGTATTTGATGGTTGCAGTCTGCACTCTCACTGCTAGATGCAACTAACACCTACGCACTGGTCCTTTTAAGTCACTCTGTTTCACTTTCATGTACTTCTGCTTGTTCAAGGGTGGCACCCTATGGTCAAAGCATGATGCTGCACTTGAGGAAGCCAGTCATTCATTGTTTTTAAGTACTAACCACTTTGCAAGAGTTTTGACAAATGGTGATGATGAAATACAAAGATCTTTAGATTCAAAATAACAATTTCCAATCCAGTGTAGGACCGTGACCTAACACATCACTATGCCCAAAGTGCTTGTCAGGTGGTTGAACAGCATATGAAAGCCCCTACACCTACACCCTCCAGAATTAGTCCAGAGATGTGTCTATTAATTTCTGTAACTTAACCAAATCGTCAATCTAACAGTAACAATAATGTGTCTATTTCTGGCACTTTTTGTTCATACAACTGAGTGTGGCTTTTTTTTTTAAAGCTATAAACACTTCTGTCTGGGCCACGTTGAGGTTGAATTACTGGTAGGGTTAGGGTAAAAATGGCCATATGTGTTGCTTTATCTTTGAATAGGCAATCTAAAAGTGATGTCAATACATTGTCTTTCAGACGGCGGCGCCCAGAGAAGGCCATCAGTGTGCATATGCATCTAACTGGAGCACTGTTCTGCCTCCACCTCAGCTTTCTGCTGTGCAGCTTCTGGGTGTTGAGGTTGAATAAGAATGAGGAGAGCCGGGTATGCCAGTTTCTGGGTCTCTTTTTGCACTGGTCCCTGCTGGCCACCTTCAGCTGGATAGCTCTGGAGGGATTCCACCTCTACCTTCTCCTCGTCCGAGTCTTCAACATCTACGTCAGTCGATACCTGCTTAAACTCAGCATGGTGGGATGGGGTGAGTGGAGTCGGGTTGGGACAGTATTTCTGCCCTAACATTAAAGGCATATCAATTTGCTTTCGTTCAATACACTGTTCATGGGACTTAAAAATATCCACATCAAAATTCCTTGTGTAAACAGCCTAAATGGAATTATTAGACTATTTACATCAGATTTTTTCAGTCATGAGAAAATCAAAAATAGTTGAAAAAGCCCTCAATTATTTTGCATTAACATTAGTGGTCACGTAAATCCTTGCACTAAGTTGTTTGGTCAATACACAGTTCCATATTCATGTTTTCACATTGTAATATTTCTTTCTTCCCCACTTAAAACAACCTAAGCAAGGTACAGGTACCCACTACAGTTTTTGACCACAGGGGCGCAGTAGAGCAATGTTTCCTCGAAATGTCTGCTAATAGCTGAAGTGGGGTACACACTACAAGATTTTCATCTTGAATCCCCCCTTCTGAAACGAAACAGGAAACGAAAGGTGTAAACAATGCAGGTCTTAAAACAATCAAAACCTTATCTCAAATATTTTAATTTAATCTTAAACTGTATTTTGGTCTTTGAATGTGATAACATAATATCAAAAACTGGAAACAGAAGTGTAAACAAATGCTCAAGCAGGCACATTTAACTGTTGTCAGGGTTTGTTGAAGTAAATTCTTTATCTTTCTTGTCTCTGCAGGTTTTCCCACAGTGATTGCGATGGTTTGTGGGATTTCAGGTGTTTATGGCAAATACAGTCTGCAAATGAATGATAACAAAAACCACAGCTTAACGGCAGAGATGTAAGAGTTCATGGTCATGATTTTAATTATTCAACCACACAGGAGGTTTGAGGTTTGGTTGTAATTTTTTGTTTCATTTTTGATAATCCACAGGTGCTGGTTGAAGAGCAGTTTCCCACAGATGCTTGTAGTCAGCTTCATCACTAATGTGGCCTTTCCATGCCTGGTGATACTGTATAATTCTTGCATGCTGGGACTGGTGGTGTTTAAGCTCTGGGGCATAAGAGGAGGTAGTGGAGGCATTGAGAGCAGAGGTGACTGGAAGAAGATGACCAAGGAAAAAGGGAGCAGGTTATTGAAAGACTGTGCTACACTGCTGGGCCTCAGCTGTGTGCTTGGGTTACCTTGGGGGTTAGCGAGCACTACCTACATCTCTCTCCCTGGGATCTATTTATTCACCATACTAAACTCCCTGCAGGGTCAGTATACATGATGCTCATATACGGCATGCATTGTACTTTCATGATTTTTGCTGGAAGAATTCACAGCCTTTCTTTTCTCTTCTCAGGTGTATTTATGTTCCTTTGGTCCATGGCTTTGACCTGCAAGTCTCGATCTGACAAGGACTCTTCAATCAGAGACCCTTCCTCTCAGAAAATGATGACAACCAGTTTCAATAACTAACATTCACACCTAAAACAAATACATTAGTCACTGCCTATATTAGGTGTATATTGACCTTTGAACTCCATTCATATTCAATTATTATATTATAATAATTATTATATATATATATATTCACTTAACTAACAATAACTTAATTTGTTCTTTACATATAGATTACACAGAAAATAATACATCATGAACAGTAACCCTTCTAGTTATTTATCGCTGCTTTAATTATGATTCTTATTGTTACAGTTATAGCCTATGATATCAAATGCTGTCAAAGATTTACTGGTGAATCACTGAATAAAAAAACTCTTTTTTCTTATTTTCTTCTCTTATTTTCTTTTCTTCAAAACTAAACATTGTAATACATGATCAGAAAGACAACTTTGTATTTGAAGCAGTGACTAAAACAGTTAGACACTGAAACCCAAGACAGTGTTTTTAGGGGATATTGGTTGCTTCTATGGTTGCCTTATGTATCCCTAAATATCAAAACACAACCTTTCATAAAACAAATTATCGAAATGGACACAGTATGGAGGAAAACAAGTTCGCCTTTGACTAAGTAGTAGTGTCTCCACTATATTCTGTATTGTGTTATTATGGCAAGGTTTCCATCCTATAAACTAACTAACATAATCTAACATTTACTTGCCCAACTGTACAAGAAAGTGCAACAGCTGTATTCACCCAGGTCCTCACAAAACATTGGATTTTGCTAACATGCTAGCTAGCTAGACATGCTAGCATTGGTCAATTACAGTAGCTCTCCAAATTTCTATTTTTTCTGTGCATATATTGTTCTAAAGATTGTACATCATTTTATTCAATGAAGAGTTACTGCAAAAAAAGACTTGGCTGCTAACAGGCTCCCTGGCTCTCCTTTTCCTGAAAGGATAGCATTGTCAGAATAATATCTTATTGGTGCAAATTCACATGTCAGAGTTCATCTAAGATCACTGTAACTCCATTTCAATCAACTCATTTTGCTGTGAAGTTCTGCTGTTGACGTTGTTAATTTGGAAATAGCTGTTTTCTGTTTCCCTTGAATGTGGAAGTGACAACTGTTATCTATATGGCTGCTTCTGTCAGTTTGAACTGTTTCCTGTTTGACCAGTATTTTGTTGTTCATTTGTGCAACTGTACAAAATGTATCTGTGTTAATACCTCAGAAACAAAAGCAAGTGGACCCAGACGTGTTTAAATGCTTAGATTTTTTTTTTTATGTACAAAAACAGAATCCAAAAGAAATAAGATGTAACTACCTCCAACATATCTTATAGAGATATACTTTTTAAAATTGTATATAACAGTAGCAGATGAGCACAATTTTTTGGCTACCTAAGGTCCAAGGTTTAATTCATTGATCCATAAAAACATGGAAATCAAAGCGCTCCCATCCTAATCAACCATTGCTGATCACCAAAACATAGGAAATAAATATCCATAAAATAATCAAGCAATTGAGAAAAATAAATAAATGAATAAACAGATAAATAAATAATAGCTGAAACTGCTAAAAAAAATGTCCACATATCAAAGACAGCTAATTCCTTAACAACACATATTAATTGAGTCTGTGAAAATTAAAAATGTCTATAGATTTTGGCACCAGTATAAATGTAAATTTAACCAAACCAACTGAAACACTGATGTTCAATTTTATGAAAATCTATTGCAACAATATCCATTAATATATAAGTTAATAGTTTTACATAACATTCAGTTTAAAAAATATATCAAATGAACACATTTGGAACATGATGGATGGTTGATGAGAGGATCCTGCTGTGTTGTATATTGTGTGTGTGTGTGTGTGTGTGTGTGTGTGTGTGTGTGTGTGGGATTGAATCAAAATGACTTGATTCAATCAGTTTTATGAACAGCAGAGATCCTGAGAGGGGCAGAGTTGTCACCACCATCATTGAAACAGGGACTGAAGAATGGGTAGAGTTTGTCAGTGAAAGAGCAGCCAGTGAAGGAGTAGATCATATCTGCAGCACCAACATCATAAAAGGAGACAACACCCTCATCATAGTCCACAAACACCCCCACCTTCTGAGGCTGCGATTTCAGAGAGAGGACGATATCAGGGTCGGCAAGAGCTATATACTCATTACCATTCCTCAGCTGTAGGGTCCAGTAGCCAGCCTCTGGACTTGATGTGATCTGTCCTTTCCTGTTTGCCGACACTGGCCACTCCTAAATCCCATTTAGTTTTCCCTTCAACCTCGACCTCATAGTAGAATCTGCCAGAGGAGAAACTCTGCTTCCCCAAGACGATGACACAATATGAGAATCTGTCTGGATTGTCTGGGAGATTCTTCTCTACATCGCTGTGACTGACTTCTTTCCCATCATCAGACAGGATGAGTTTAGGATGAGCTGTCTTAGGATCGAGAGTCACATCCACCACATACTGCTGCACCCTCTCCAATTCAGCCTCAAGCAGCTTCATCATCTCTTTGCTGAGAGTCTCCTTAAGCTGAGCCACAGCCCTGGCCACAGTTCCCTCAAACAATAGTTGGCGGAGGCTGACTTTTTCCCAGTCCTTAGTGGGTGGAAAGGCGTTCAAGGATGGGAAGTTTTGGAGGAGGTGGAGGTGATCAGAGTGCGAGAGCTGCTTAACTTCACTGTTTCTCTTCATCAGCTCTGAGATCTCTTTGTCCAGCTCTTTGCTGAAGCTCTCAGCATGTTTTGCTGCAATTTTCTGTCTCTTTTTGATGTGTTCGGTGAGGTCAGCCAGGCCAGTCTCAACAAGCTGCATCAGGGCAGAGAACACACGCACACCATCTACTGTCTCTTTGTCTGCAGCTTCCTTGCTGAGCTTTGTTGACTGTCTGAGCTCCTCTATCTTCAGCTGCCTCTCCTGGATCATCTGCCGAAATTCTGCCTCTGTCTTCCCCAGCTCGGTCTTCTTTCCTTCCCATTCTTCTCTCAGAGGAACAACATCATGTGACTCGTGGTCCAACTCATTACAAAACTGACACACACACATCTGGTCGGTCTTGCAGAACAGCTCCATGAGTTCGCCATGCCTTGTGCACAGTCTGTCTTCGAGGTTATCCAGAGGGTCAATGAGCTTGTGTCTTTTTAGGCCTGTCACTGTCTGATGTCGCTCCAGGTGAGTTTCACAGTACGAGGCCAGACACACCACGCACGACTTCAGGGCCTTCAGTTTGATCCCAGTGCAGATGTCACAGGACACCTCCCCCGCTTTGGCAACTTCTGAGTCTGTCTTAACAGCTGACTGTCTGAACTGAGCAACCATCTCAGACATGAAAATGTTGACATGCAGCTCATGTCCCGTGTCAAAAAGCTTTTTACACACGGGACACTGGCATTTTCTGTTGATTCTCCAGTTTTCAGTGATGCACTTTTTGCAGAAGTTGTGTCCACACTGTAAGGTGACAGGAGAGCTGAACACATCCAGACAGATGGAGCAAAGAAACTGCTCTTCAGACAGCAGACATGTGGCAGCTGACATGTTGAACACACTAAGACTAAAAGTATGGATGGGAAATAACATCAGTACAGAATAGCTGAATCGTCCAAAACATTATTTATGTTGAATTACTAGAGTATTAGATAAAGTTATTGTTATTCAAAGGGATTGCCTTCCAGAGATGCTAATTCATAGAGTAAAAATGTAAAGTTTGGACTCACCTTTGGATATGTGGGATTGTTGTACAGTAGCCTATTCCTGAAAAACACCAGACAAAGCAGAGACTTGTGTTGACAGAAGCCCAGCTGTCTCTCTAAGAAACCTTCAATGACACTGGGGGGATGTGAGTCCTCTTTTCTCCACCCCTTTTTGCGATGTGACCTCCCCCTGAAGGCAGGGAGTCTATTGTTCTTTTTTCTCTGTAGTGTCCAGTTTGGGCGTGTAACCCTCAAGCACTATCAAACCTGCTGAGCAGGACTGACAGTTAAATCATCTCATATGAATATGAAGGAAGGAAGGCTGAGGTGGACTGAAGATGATTTTCAGCAAATGATTCATATTCATATAAGTCACAAGAGATGTTTGCAAAAGTAATTTTAAAATTGTTCAGGACTTGTTGTTTTCTCCCTGCTGCAACTGTGACATGGCAATACGCAATCTCCTCAGTTATCTGTACCACCCCCACCCCTTTTTTAAAAATGTGATCACTAATTTGTTTTCTCAAATTACTAAAGCGTGCTTAGTTATTTCCCTCAAACTGACAGTAAATGCGTAGGAAATGAAGTTTTAGTTTGTTGTGACTGACAGATGGATTACTGTAGTAATTTAACACAAGGAATGTATCATCCAAATTCTTATGCATTTCTATGGTTAGATTGTTATCACTTAATTAATTGATGCATTTAAAATCATTTTGAAAAAATAAGTATAATTTATATATAAATTCTGTTCTTAATCATGCTTTAAAAAGATTATTAAATGTTAAATGTAGTAATTCTAGTGATTATATTGTCTTCAAACTTAATTCATTCATTTGTAAATTTTAAACAGCTGTAAAATCAGAATCAGAATCAGAAGTACTTTATTTGTCCCTTGCTGGAAATTGTTGAGTTGCTTTGCTCCAATTCACATATACAAATAAAATAAATAAATAAAATAAAGTAATAACAAAATACTACTACTACTAATAATAATAACCCCCAATCCTAAACTAAACTAAAAGATATAAATAAAAACAATATGTACATATAAGCTACTGTCTAATCTGGCACGTAATATAATTTCTTTTAACATTATTTCCCCACAAACTAACGTTTCTGTGTATTATTCCATTAATATGAACACAACATGATCCCACTTTAGTTTGAACATGAATTAGAAAATTAGGAATTAAAAGGAGCTTTTATTTATCCAGCCATCATTTTCTGTGTTGGCTGCTGACCACTGAAATGAGAACTGCTGTAACTGCCCTGTGGGCTGGAGTTCCTTTAAGGCAGAAAACTGTGTTGGGCTAGTGGTGAAATTATTATATTAAATTATAGAAAAGCTGTTTGAAGTTTGAAAACTTTTGGGTGTATCTTTTTTGTGAAATATATGTCAATTTTTCATTTATTTAGCACTGCCGTCATTCAAAGACACGATAATTACACAGAATTATAATTTGCATACTATCATTGTTTAATTTGAATTAATTTAATTGGTTATAACAACAACAATTTAACAATTTAATTGGTTATAATTATATACCTAAAAATATCAGTACATCAAGGAGACACACTCCAGACTCCCTCTTTGCGGTACCCGGAAATAAAGGCGGAGTGAGAGCTCTCGCACTTTTCCTGTCTCTTTCTGCCAGACAAACCAGACAGAGGAACAACATGGATCCAAACACGACGATTTTGCGTGTCAAGAGAAAAAGGGGGACCGACCCCGCAGATGCCCTGTTGCTGGCGTGCAAACGTATCCGTCCGGAGACGTCCCAGAACTCAGGCGAGACGGTACCAGAGCCCAATGAAGCCGAGGTGGAAAACTCTGTCTTCAAACTCGTGGCGACTGTAGCGACACAGGTGAGAGGCCCGCTGGAACAAGCGACGGTGTTAGCTAACGAAGCGCTGCTGGCTAACGTCAACGCTGCGGTTAGCTTTAGGCAAATAAACGTTAGTTGGCGTGTCTGTATAAACGTAAGTTTTTAATAAATTTGACTCGTTCATAACAAGCTGAAATTAAAATCAACCGATTAAAGTGATAGTTGTCGTTTGAAAACAACGCGCTTTCTATGCTAGTTGTTGTTAGCATAGCATTCAGGCTAGTCAACGTTTTTAGCCCATATTAAATCGCATTAGCCTGTGCTATCGTTAGCTCATTTCATTTGTGTTGAACGTATTTGTGACGTGTTTAGAGGCCTCGAAAAAAATGACTCCATTCAGAATATAAACAGTCGATGTAGTATAAAGTTGATGTAGCATAAAGTAAAACTAGTCGTTAAAAATTTTAGTCGCATCCATCACGCAAGCTAATTATCTTAGGTAAACATTCTGGAACATAAGGTTTTAAAGTTCTGTAGTTTCGGTTTAATGTTATTACAAGCGAACGTTCGCCTTCAATAAAAAAAAAAAAAAATTCGCTCGTTGTGTTTCTGTTCACGGAGACATTTTTTAGAAAAGCAAAAAAACAAAAAAACAAAACTCAAGTGATGCAGTGAAGACGGTGTTTGAGAATGGGATGTTATATCAGTTGGTGCATACTTGAGTTTCTTCCAAGTTCTAGGTGTCGGGAATTTAAATTAAATGTCTTCTCGTTTTAATGCCCGAGCCCTATAGATTCTCACACTTGTCATCTCATCACCAGGATGCTCCTGTTCAGACGCAGGTCCGACAGGCTTTGGCTCGGCCTCGCATGGCCCACGCACTGCGCCCCTCCGCCGCCAGCTCTCAGCGGATACTTGGGGATCTAAGGAGCACAAAGTGGAGCACCCGCAGGGAGGAACGCTACAGATTACTGTCCAGCCACCGTACAGGGCTGTCAAGCCCAGCTGAGCAGCAAAGCCCCCAGACAGATGTTTCTGAGAGTGCAGGGGAAGCTGGGAAAGAGCAGGACAAGTGTTGGGGTCTTGGTGAAATCCAGGTGGTTGATCTCATACATGAAGATGTGGAAGACCAGGGCAAATCTTCTGGCAAGGTGAGTTGAGCATTTTTGTTGTTGATGGGTGGGTGGGAATGTGGATAAAGAATGTGAAGAGTGAGTAATGTATTCTCCTCTTTATTTTTCTGAAGACGTTGTCCTCAGAGCCAGAGGTGATCCTGTGTAACAACACAAAGATGCTGCGGGAGTGCCTGAGCATATCTGGAGAGAGACTGGGGGAAGAGCACCGGGAGCAGGACGATGACTACGTCTATGATCTTTACTACCAGGAAACGATCACACCAGGGTGGATCCAGGACATCCTGTCTGTTAGGGCCTACGCCGATGAGGGAGAACTGGTGTGTGTGGATGGATGGACAGACAGATGAATGAGTGCTGAAATCGGAGTGAGTGAATGAAGACAGGGGTGAAATAGAGCATAGACATGGGGGAAAACAAGGGGTTTAAGTTCATACCCATTATGTGCTGCCTGTTTGTGAAATTTGTATTTGACGTATATCTGATTTTGACTGTAGTACAGGCCTACCGGTAAACCCCGGCTGTCTGTCTTATGTTGCTGTTCTGATGTGACAGAATATTTTTATATATTTCCAAGGTCTATCAGAAGTAGTATTGAAAATGGGAGTGACAGAGAACGTTTTGAAATTCAGAAAATATAAAAAAGAAAAAAAAACAGAAATTTGGATAATTGAACAAAGTGGTTGTCTATGGCTTCATGGCTTAAACTTAAAACAAGGCAGACTTTATTTCATCACTCTCAACATTTCTCTCAAGTTTACTAAAGTCAATAGTGAATCAGTAAAAATGATAAAGGGGTTGTTGTTTATCCCAGGTGCCTGACCTTGTGGTTCGTGAAGAGGAGGTGTATGAAGATGAGGATGACGAAAATGAGGAAGGCAACTGGAGGAATGACTACCCTGATGAGGAGAGTGATGCAGACAGTGACAGAGAGGAGCGCTATGGTGGTATGTATTTATTAACATTATCCAAGTCATTCATTCTACTGGTGGCTGTGTGTGTGTGTGTGTGGGTGTGAGTGTGTGAGAGAGTGACCGTTACTACTGTTCTGTCTGGTCGAAGGCCCTACATGCTGTGTTAATCAGTTTTGATGTGTTTTTAGATGTTTTGTATTGTTGTTGCTGTGGGTTTGATTAGATATTATGTCTGTAAATCATGGTTTCCAATAAAAATGTATGGAATTTTACAGTACATATCTTTAAAAGGCAGTTTTCTCAAAATAGGGTTTTTGATTCTCTGAGCCAGAAATCTCCCCTTCAGTAGCACTTTCAAACATCAGACTTTTGTTGACAAATTTTATTCCTAGATATATTTTGAAGGTTTTTACAGAAAGGATGATATAAATCATCAAACCCCTCTGTAAAAATTCTTGACTAATATCTCAACAAAAAGAATTTTGAGTCTGACTTTATCCAATATTCACACTTGTTCTGGAAATTTATCAAATTTGTGCATATTTAATTAGATGATACATCCTTTGCATATTCAAACATAACATTTTAGAAGAGGTGAATACAGAATAATTGTCTATTATGATCTTAATGCAAGTAAATAACTGGGGAAGTTTCATGGTGATATCTGTTAATTACATTTTTAGGTGATGGCACATTACTGACGTGTGGTCTAGAGAGACAACACTGACTGTTTCTTATAGCAACTACAGCCACATTTCCAAACCATAGTCACTGAGCCCCGTCCTTCCTGTCATTCACCGGCTGGTCTCCACCTTGTGTTTGCAGGTTACTGGGAGGAGGAGCACTCGTACAGCCGGAGGAGCTGGGAATGTTACCAGAGGGAAGTGCTGCATGAGCTTGGCTGCCGTGGTGAAGATGACGATGAGGAGGATGATGATGGAGACAAATATAATTCCGATTGATCCACCCCACAACACACCCCCACCTGTCAGTGGATCTTCCCAATACCCTCTCCACAGATGACATCATACTCCATAGACCTCTGTGTAGGTGAGAGTGGGCGAAAACAACTTTTAGAACAGCACATAATATGCAAACATGCCTGGGAAAAAAACGTTCCTCAAGAAATGCCATCTTAAAGTGTAGCAACTTATGTGTAGCACCCATCAGATTTTATTATTAAGTTCCTAATTTCAAGTAAAATTGACCAACAAACAGGCCTGGCTGACGTGGCTAAAAAATTATGGTTAGAACATGACAAACTTTTACCAGTGAAACACTTCACAAACCTGAAGTAGAGGAAGCATTATAATGATGAACTCTAACCTTACTAATCTAAAACCTGTCATGCATACCTCTATTCCTGCGATGTGATTGGCAGTCCAGGATTCACTTCTGTGCATGCTATCTAAACATGGAAACTGATTATATTGAACATTTACTGAGCATTTGTTCCATTCTTGTTGAGGAAAATTATTATCATTTCATGTAAACAGTAATGATAATTATCGCAATATAAATTATATTGAGAGAACTATCCTTTTATTTCCCAGCCCTATAACAATACCCTGTATTTTCAAAAAGTTCTATTTCATGTGCCAAAGTATTACAATGTCACTGTCACAAAGCTTGTAGACAAGTAAATTGCACACACATATTAGTAGACACCTTTTCAGTGTGAAATCATCCCTCTCTTCACTACACAGATTTTTAAGGGGTAGATGTTATTTTCAGAAGGATCCAGAGTGTCTTTTTTTTTCTTTTTTTAAAATTGTGGTGGAGTGAATTTGTGTGTGGGTGTTTGTTCAAAGTGGATGTGTGTTAGAAATATTGCACATTAGTGTGATATGCCTCGTATGCTTTGTGCTGTTAACAATTTTGTCAGTGAGACGTCTCGGGCCGCGTGCGGTTGCAATTTAGGGTGTTTGCATTTTGTGCATGGTAGTGTGTGTACGTACAATTGTGTGTGTTAGATTTCTGCATTATGTGAAAGCGTGGTGCATCATTTTTGTTGTGGGTGTGTGAGTTTGGTTCAGAAATTGCCCTTGAAGTTCAGATTGTTTCTCTTGGATGCTTGTTGAATGAATTTTTTTTGTAAATATGTAGATGTGTATAAAAAGAAAGCTTTCAAAATAAACAGAAAATATGTCTGTCATTTTTTCCTGTTTGATAAACACACAAACCGGTTCATTTTAAGAATTTATTTAATTACTGTACAATTAGAAGACTTAAAAGATTATGGATCACTGGGTATAAACAGTACGCCCAGTGATCCCCAACTGAAGAGGAGTACATGTTACATTATAATATCCTTTCAAAAAGTGAGAGAAACAGGGAAAACTTGAGACTGAGCACTCTGGTTATTGCTTGGCTCGGTGATCTGATGAGCTGTTTTGCTCAGTTACTTTCCTGAGGCGCTGCAGTGTTGTTTTTCTGAGATAGGCCAGTGACAGCAGATGCATAGAAAATCGCTCTCAACTGGTCTGACATGTTTAAAGGGATGCATGAAGTCCCTTGTTTTAGGCTTCGGAGTAAAATCTCAAAATCAACTGTTCTCATCTTGGAAGTGTTCTGCTCTCTCGTCCAGGATTTAAGAGAAGCTCTGCCATCCTAACCTGTCAGGAGCAGACGGCATTATAAGCCAAACATGCAGCAGGTGACAGGAAGGGTTGAAAGGCAGACAAGTCTGATTGAATTCTCGGTCTGCTTGTTTCCTGGTACTGCTGGAAACAAACTGTTAGGGATGTAGCAATTGCACTTGCATTACTCCACAAGAAAACCTCACTTCCCGCTAAAATCTTGAGGTGCCATGTAAGGTGAAATATAGATTCTGAGATACAGTGTGTTTGAAGCATAGTTTACTGGAGACCATTTAGAACAGAGGAGGTAGAAATGGACTTCAAGACTTAAAGATGGATGACTAAAATGCTGTTTTTTTTACCTATGTCTGTTGATGTCTTGAATACTGCACATGGGGAACTGTAAAGAATTAGAGTAAACTGAGTTAGTGCTCCACTGTTTAAAGCTAATACAAAGAAGAGGAAGTCTCCAGCTTCCTACAATGCTAGGAAAAAGGCCAGTGTTCTGTTTCAGTTTAGATGCAAAGAACAAACAAACAAAAAACAAAATTACATAAAGGCAATGACGTTAGGACAACGAGTCAACATCTTCAAATAGCAGCAAACAAGAAATACTTTCTTCCCTTTTTCCCCATTCAAAAGAACAATAGACAATTAACTCTTTAATTCTCAGCACATTCACACGTATTGCTCATAATATCTTTCAGTTACATTGACTTCATATAATAAAATTTACTTGCATCATTATAGGTTTCTGTGGTCATGAACACAGCACCTGTAAAATCAAACAGGCACATACTATTCAAAAGGCATTTACACAAACACATGTAAATTAAGAAGGTAAGTTATACTTAAGGTCATTAAATAGAGTGAACTGTTGTACAACAGTACTGTCGCTAGTTAAGGTTGAAATCCTGAAATGTCCTTGAATTCTAAGATAAATCTGCAAGTGAACTTGTGCATCGGTGGCAGCATTTCCAGTGTTGTAAACAAGTCAGTGAAGTCTGAGAGCTTCAGCATGGTGTACAGTACAAAAAAAAAAAAAAAAAAGATTTCACAACAGAATTTCTTGCCTGGTCCCCGGGTGACTGTCCGCTTGAGGGCGCAAACACTGCTGGGTAAAGTTTTGAAGTATATTTGAAATGGTCGCTATTCGCTCTTGTCCATCTCTGTCAGTACGCAGAAGCAGGTGTACTGGGTGAAGTAAGTCAGAGAACCTGCAGGAGGAGACAACAGTGTATTGGTTGAGTGTACATTGCTGAGAGAGGACGAGGAACGATACAGTTGAAACTAGAAAAAGCATTTCCTGAAGAAAAAGCAGTGTGAATGCTGGGAGCTAAAGGGGCTGCTGAAGCAATGCTTAAAATAGCAGAAAAAACAGCTAAATGCCACAAGCAGGCACCAAACACAATTAGGTCACTTCTGACTGTCGCAGTAATAGTTTCAAAAGTCTACATCTTTATTTATAAATTGTGTTTGAGAAGTGAAAGGGGAATGAGAAAAAAAAAGCATTTATTATTATTATTGTAAACTAAGAAATGTCAGGGTGAAGCATAAAATGTAAACTGCGATAATGCAAAAATGGTACAACATACCAAAATGCTGAATACACGTTTAATAGCTGAAAGTCTTTGGGACCTGTTAAAAGCTGGAATGTAGTCTCTGGCATGAAGTATACTGACGTAGTTGAAGTTCAAAGAGGAGCAGGTTTTAGAGGATATGAATGTTGCTCTGAGCATTCACACTAATGAAAGTTGTGCCTGTTTCCCTAAGGGTGCTGAGTGTGTAGTAAACTCACGCAGTAGCTTGGTGATGACAGGTGGCCGTTTGGACTCTGGTAAGTGCACACCCAGGAAGTAGACAGGAACGCCTGACAGGGCAATGCCAATGCCAATCAGAGAGTTGACTGTGTCGCTGTAGAGAGGCACTGCCACCAGGAAAACAGCACACAGGCAGAACACCACTGGGTATAATAAAGTCAACTGGAGAGAGAAATCAAGAGAGAGAGAGCGTGAGCTAGAGACACAGCAAAAAAAAACGTATTGTTATACTTAATTTAAAAATCTAATGTGATGGGGCTTTGAACCAACTATTTTAAATGTCATTTTCTGCCCTGTATGTATCTTGTTATGTATCTTCTACTATTAAGACCCAGACCCAGCTAAGTGGATGAACAGATGAATACACAGGTGTGTTTAACTTGTCTTTTACCTTCAGAGGTCTGGGTCTGTCGGGCTCCTTCCAGCGAAGGTAGATCTGGCCCGCAATGGACAGACCCATGAAGAACCAGTAGCTAAAGCTGTAGTAGTTGATGAGTTGGAAGACGTCCTCCACTGTCAGGTAGATCAGTGACATGACGCACTGGACAGTGAATAGAGGGAGAAAGGGAGGGTGAAAACAGTTAAAGGTGTCTGTTAGTGTCATAGTGTCCACTGTAATATGCAGATTCAATTTTTCACCTTTGAAATGACTAACATTTTCATTTACCTGAGGTGAATAAGTGATTTGAATGAAGAAGTGCTGCCAGATACTTTTAGTTCCCATCATCACCAAATTAAAAATAAGTTTAGCACTGGGCCTTCTCATGTTATTTGGTTGAAAATGGTTGATAAGGACAAAAATCTTTGGAATCATACTTTTACCTTTGTAAAGGATTTGAATACTTTTTCTACCAAAGAAAGTCACACAAGAACGCTAACAAATGGAGGCAGCAGTATTCCAGCAACTCCTGTGTTCTGCTTGGTAAAAATACAGTTTTTGTCAATGGAGTCTGGCAGAGATATATAAAGATGTTTCTAGTTAAAGGAAAAGGATCTTGCTCTTCAATTTCTGCAGGAATCTTATCCATAATGTTGTCAGACACTATCTCAGGATTTTCCGCAAGGGCAGGCTGCAGGTCAGATGTTTTGGAGAGGAGACCTCTGTGGATAATTCGAAAAACAAGTTGAGCATGTAGAAACAAGCTATGCTAACATTAGCAGCAGCTCAGCTAACAGCCGTCATCCTGTGTCTGCTGAAGAGCTCCAGAAAAACTGATTTTTAATATGACACTAATTTACTCAGTGTTTTTTTTTTTTTCAGTCAAAACCCCTAAATAATTCGCCTCCAGGTAAGAACCTCCTGAACAAAGAACACAGAAGTTATCTTAACCTACAAACACGATATGCAATGACTTGTATGAGTGATTTAACAATGCAAAAAATAACTTCTGCTAAATTCACCTTAATTGACTTACTTTAACACCGACAATTACCCACTGGATTACACTGCAGCAGCTGTTCATGATCGCCAGGTATAACTCACTTGTTCAATGCTAGCAATCATTTACACCCAAAAACATGGGAAATTAAGGCCCAGGTTCAAAAATACCAGAGTTATCCTTTAAGTGGACATTTCCTGTACTTCCTCCACTATATACATGACACTTATCCATATTCATACATTGAAGATCAGAGCAGGGATCGGAGTGAATCTCTGTATGTGGATCATGGACAGAGCGTCTGGAAGGTGACCTTCACGGGAGCCCACAAAGAACAACCTGGACGCAATACACATGAATTAAGACAGGGCATATAAAATGAACCTCTAAGCCAGTAAATAATTATTATAAAATAACTACTGCGTGTGCTCTACCTGGATGCAGCAATAATGGAGGCATTGAGGCCTCCGTAGCAGGACAGAGCCACAGCAATGGGGATGGTCCAGCTCATCACACCGAGAGTATGATCTGCAAATGTCTGAACCAGACACAAAAAAAGGTTTAGCTGCAGTTTCAGCCCACAGACACACATACCTCTTTCTCTCCATCTCTTTGGCTTTTTTTTGCCACAGCTCTTTACACTCTGTTTACTCACCACTGCCACTGCATCGCTGGCCAGTATTGCACTAACGTCCAGAACAGCGTAGTAGGCCACATTGGTGAGGATGTAGATGATGGTGACAATGGGCATAGAAATGGCGATGGCCAGCGGCAGGTTCCTGGAACAACAGGACAATGGATCAATACCAGGCTGATTCAAGGATTCTGACTTGCCACTGCTCATACAGTCAAAACAAACAAACCAAAAAAACATTACCTTTCTGGGTTTTTGATCTCCTCAGTAACAAAGTTTAGTGTGTCCCAGCCGGAGTAAGAGAAGAGGGCAGAGTAAAGTGCCAGTGCAATGTCACCAGGATCTTTAGATGATCCCTGAAAGGATGATTCAAAGTTGGTTGTGTAACCTAAGACACAGACAAAACAATTCATATTACTGCATCCATGTAAAAAAAAAAAAGGAAAAAAGATCATTAAACAGTTTATTTGTGGCTGTTGTCTATCAGTCCTTGTTATTCCACTGTCAATGACTTTCTACAATATCAGTCTAGCAGGACAGTATGTAAAAAAATGCTACGCAAGTATGTATGTATGTTCACCAAGGGCTTGCCTATGGCCATTATGACAGTTCATACAGTAACGTCACAGAGGAGCGATGTGAGAGGGTGAGCACTGTAGTGACACCACTTACCCTGGCAGATCTTGACGATGCCAGTAGCGATGATGACAATGAGGGCTGCCACCTTAGCATAGGTGAAAATGTCCTGCACGCGGGTGCCCCACTTTACATAGGCAGAGTTGATGAATGTCAGCAAGCCTGGGGAGAGAGGACAGAGAGTTAGACAGACAAAAGCAGCAGTCGGATACGGAGTAGATCACACGTACTTACATATACACGCTGCAGCGATGAGCCTAGCTGCTACATATGGTGGTTCGCATGTTGGAAAGAGCGGCTGCACCAGGTAGTTTGCAAATGTAATGGCTATGACCGCCTGGCTGGTGGGCTCAATTATCAACAAAGATGTCCACAGACGAATAAATGCAATAAAGCCGCCGAATGACTCCAGGATGTATGCGTAAGATGCCCCTGATTTGGTGATGGTGGTGCCCAGCTCAGCGTAGCAGAGGGCCCCCACCACAGAGAACAGGCCCCCGATGACCCAGATGATGAGTGACAGCCCGTAGGAAGCGCTGTAGATTAGCACGCCCTTGGGGGAGACGAAGATGCCTGAGCCGATCATGTTTCCTACAATCAGGCTGACTCCGTTGAGCAGCGAGATCTCCTTCTTGAGCTGCATGCTCTCTTTGGGTGGCTCCAAAAGATGGGATGAGTGGCCGGCACTGCCATTCACCTTCTTCGGGTCTTCACGGTCAGCCATGGCGTCTCAGGGCCGAACCAGCGGGATCAGAGGACCGGCTGTGGATGCTATGGGCCCTTGTCCCAATCCGGCAACCTCTGGAACAACCTGTCCGACACATTCAACCAAGTCAGTGAAGTAAAGAGAAGTTCAGTGTCAAATGATGAGTCAGAAGTCTTGTCTTGTGACTGGTATCTAATCTCTAATGTATCAATGTATCTGGCAAAAGAAAGGTCATGACTTGTGGTTCAGCAGAGGTAATGCTCATAGTTTAGGGCATAGACCTGATCAAAAATGTGAGGAGACAATCAGTTTGTGACAACTTACAACTAATACGGCATCAACAAAACATCAAGTCACGAAACAGGATAGTTGCACTGTATCACATGCAACTAAGCAGGTTCTTGATGCTATAGATACCATTGTCAGCATCTGCAATTCTTCTCAGAAACACACATAAGAAATGAATTAAAATAAAAAATGACATTCTCAGAAAAATGTAGCCTTTTACTAACTCAATATTTGTCATAAAGAAACCAAAAATCCACTTCCATCTCTTAATGTCTGCCACAATTACACCAAGCCCTCCCCCTTTCCCCTCCCCCTCCTCTTTTAGCCTCTAGTGAAGTATTTATCTGTCTTTTACAACTGCAAGAGAGCCGTGTGGACATAAGCGAATTGTCTCATTTCAACAATTAGAGCAAAATCATTAGTGACAACCACATTTTATACACAGAAACAAGAATGACAAGAAAATATTCAAGACTGTTGTGAGAGGCTGAAGTAGCAAAGGTACTGTTATATCAGCCAAATCACTTACCCTCCTTCTTATGTTAGCCCAGTAATCGCCTCATAACTTGTGTCATAAGGGACAAATATAGAGAAATTGGTCTTTAGATGGTATTTCAGAGAAAAATGTCACCTATCTTCAGGCAGGGCTTAGAGAGAAGAAGTGGTGTGTAGATGAAGGAAGAGCAGGTTAGAAAAGCAGGTGCAGTGCAGCACGTGATGTAGGTGTGGTGTGTCTGATTTATAAGACAATAACCTGAGTATAATCCAGACCAAAGGGCCAGTTATCACAATGGCCTGCGGCTTGTGTGCTGCATCTGTGTGAATGCGAGGTGAACGCTTCAGTTCAACCATTAGGCATCTGTTCTCCACAGGCAAACTCAACACCATACCCCCTGTTTACCTGATGATAACAGACTAATCAATAACTCAAACAATCACACTGCTGTTAAGTTGAATCTCACTACTCAACAGCAGTTGAGGACCTTCCGGCATGCTGTTTGCCTGAGGCCCGAGTCAAACAACTCGTGTTTCATTCTAGCCTAGGAGCTAAAGGTGTTGGTGGAGTGAGTCTTCATATGTGTGTGCAAACTTGTGTGTGTCAGCCTGTGAAATGCATCAAATGTTATACCTCTTGCTTAACTGCTCTGAAGATATAACATAGGTGTGAAACTTGTAATGCGCTATCTTGTGCTGGAACACAAGATAGATGTCTAAGATACTTTTCATGTGATCGTGATGTCCTGGCTTTGAATTTGGCCGAGGAGCTTTGGCACATGTCACCCCCCACACCGGTGGGACAACATACTGTCTTTCAGGGCTAATTGTTAAGGTCACATATATCATATGAAAGACAACCTAAGGAATCAATACATACCAGACATATCATGCTAGGTTATCAGCCAGAGAATGAAATAATGCTCCAAAGCTGGGCTAAATTTTAGTGACCAAAAAAAGTAATTTGAATGAATGGTCTCCTGGGACTTCCAGGGCTCCTGAAATAAAATAATCCAGGGTGGGATGTCTGCCACTGGAGTTGAGAATCTGGTCCTATACAACAGTACTCATATTGGTAGCTAACGTTAGCATTTAGAACTGAATTGGATCTCACTTGGCAATGATTTACTTTTACACTATATTGCAGACATAAACTTGCAGTAGGTTAGGAAATGGAGCCTCACCCCACACTAATCTAAATGAGGAACAAACTAACAAAATCAGATTATTTAAACTCAAATTAACTAAACTAACAAAACTAAAATGATCCCACTACATGCACACACTATTAAACATAAATGTAAAGATAATAAAACAATTACTGTGTCTTGTGGATGTACATTAATGTAATAAATTGCATCTTTTACTCCTACTTGAGTCATTATATTATAAAGTAACTAATAAAGTAACAGTACTTTTACTTGAGTACTGTTTTGTTTACTCTAGAAAAAGTGACCTTAGGGAGACAAAATGTATTTAATAAATTTATAGACCAAACAATTAACGGATTATTGGAGAAAATAATCAGCAGATTAATAACTAATGAAAGTAATGGTTCGTTGCAGCCCCTACGTACTAGTTATTGATCATTTTGTTGCTTTGTTATTCTCCACTACTGTGTGTATATGTGAGCATGTGCAGTTTGTATTTGTCTGAGAAGCAAGACCATTATCATCTGTGGTTATTTGAGAGGGGTTTTCAACTCACTACCCAGTGTAGGAGGAGTTACAGCAGGTAAACATGCCAGAGAGCTGCAGAGAATGAAAACTATTCATCTACTTCTTTACTCTTGACACAACAGGCATTCTCCTCACTGTGCTCCCTCTGATTCCAGAGCTTAGTGTTCTGCTTTCAAACACAAAATGCCATCATCGATCAAAGCTGGATAAATTGTAACAGCATGGAAGTCTATAATTTCAGATTAAGCTTGTTATGCTGTCAACTTCAACAAGGCCAAACTATTTACAGCACATCAGACTTAGTCTAACCTCTAGTGTAAAGTGAGCTCATGAAAAAATGGAAGAAAGAGGCCAAAACAAACGATATTCTAATAGACATATGGTATGCCCCCATTACGCAACATCATGCTGAAACAGGTGGATAAATCCTTTCAACAAATAAGGATGAGTTCATCCCTGCTGCAACCACAGCCCTGACGCCCCGAACCAGGTCTGGATAAGCTTCAGTTTTAAGGCTGGTTCAGCAGAGACCTGAGATCACCACATGCCACATAATAAAAAACAAGATCATTAAAAAAAAAGAAGAAGAAGAAGGAAAAGCCATGCACTGCATCCCGGGCTGGCGTTTCCTCCCTAAATTAACCACTGAAAAGTGACGCTAAAATACTAAACAACACTTCCGCTAAAGACTTTCACAATAAAGCTACACCACGCTGCAGCAAATACGATGTGTAAATAAGATTTTTCTCTTTTCTCTCTCACAGTCAGTGTTTTACTGAAAATATCCAGGTAATAGAATAGCCCAAAACAAAATGTGGGTTTCACAGACCTCGAGGCAAATGGAGATTAAACGGAGACGATTCAAAGCGAGAAGCCCGTTCAGAGCTGTCATTCAATAAACAAAACAATGACAACAATAGATGATGATATTAGATAGCTACAGTAACCATAAGCCTATTTTTTTTATTTTCAATTACAACAGTGTTTAATTGAAGAATAACATTATTATTTAGCATAGCTTACTCTGTTTGAACAGGACAGGCTAGCTTATTCTTTGTTTTGATGCTGGTACCTCCGGGGTTTGAATCCATACTGAGGACACCCAAACGAAAAAAAAGAGAAAGAAAATCACATTGTCTTAATAAAATGACCCAACTACTATCACTGCGTACAATCTGAAGTTATAACTAACTAACTTTGGCTTTCATTTTGAATGTCAACCTGCTAATCTCCGGTACCATCGCGGCTTTCTGTGGTTTGCTTGTCGCCGGTGCGACCAGATGGGTTTTCCCTTTTGTCCCGTTGTCTCTTAAATTCAGGTTACTAGTCCTGTCTCTGTCGGACACGGAGACATTGTTTCGCCTTTTCGAAACTATTGCTATTCAACCGAGACAGTCTCGGGGGCATTTTCCAGTCTTACCTGCGCTGGTTCGCCTCCCTGTCGCCGTGTGGTTTTGACAGCCAGCCAACACAGTTTCCGCTAACAAACGCATCAGTACCCGTAAACAACTGGCTGCTGCTGCCGCTCAGATGAGACGTCATGTGACTGGAGCAGCACCTACAGTATGCATACATATGTGTTAGGATTATTTTCAGAACAGGACATTTCCTCACTCACTGAAAAGCCATTCCGTCATTCAGATAGTTTACTGTACCTATAGCAATATCATTATTGTCTGAGACATATTATTTGTGTTTGTGTAATAGATTTCCATCAGAATTTATAGAAAAATGTTTAAAATAGACTAATTGTCCATACTAATAATTATAAAAGAAGACTTTGTCACAACAATCTTTAAATATTTTTGGGATAGTAAATAAAAAACACGAAAGTCAACACTAAATTATGATTGTTTTTGCTATCGAGCTGTTATTGGCTGATGTCCGTCATTGATATCTCTCTGATAAATCAACACAAAGTCCCATGAGATTACCATTAAGCTTGACAGTGCTAGTGTGTGAAGAGCAGACATGTAATTAGAGTGATCGTGTGAGGAGCATAGGGCACAGAGGACGGGCCCTTGGACAGTATGTGTTATGTTACTCAAGTGTCAGGTATTGTGAAACAGATTTACAGGCTCAAACACTCACAGCAGCACTATATACAACACAGCATGTGCTGGCAAGGGTTGATGAAGTACAGGATCCATTCACAGTCATTCATCTTAATGCATAACAGGTAAAAAGCAGGCAAGTGCAAGAAAGTAGTCCCAGCTTCCCACCTTAAGTCAAAATGCACTGTTATGAAATATAGCATTAAATATGTATTTTAAGATATGGAAAGATGCTGGAATTTATAAAAATACAAGATCTCTTTTTTAGGTGGGAATCTTTAATCTTAACACATAGGACGGAATCCAATCCTCCTCAAACACAATTTTTCTGGCTATTTATAATTGAGGAGTAACATCCAATCCATACCAATATATAAGAGTGGTTGGTATATGAATCAATTGGAAAAGACACTATTGAAAGCCTGTTTTCTAAGGAAGAAAATTATAAGTTTTATATACAATCAAATGTTTCATTTCTGTTATAAGGAGTAAAATGTCTTGGGAGGAAGATTTTGAGTCCCACCTGGCGAGACATCCTACTGAATGCAAATAGACACAGAAACACCACCACCTTTTAGCACTACTGATGTAGAAACAGTGGGGCACAGTGCAAAGCAAAGCATTTGTGAATAATTACTTTTCTGTCGTGTTGGTGGAGGAGACACCACGTGATTTCCCCTATGTTAAGCACTATACCTCTGGTTGTGGTTTGGGGGCCATCTTTATCTCACTGTGACCTGGCATGTCTGCATCGGGTGGCGCTATAGATAAAACAAAGAAAGACAGTAAAAATAGGCCATTTTTCTGAAGGACCGTTGAGTCAACTTGTTCCAATGCGGCACTCACTATTGTGATCTTTTGTACAATAAACATACTGTAAGCACATGTAGCAGAGGCATCAAGAATTTGGCAAACAAGCAGCAAGTTTGTGAGGAGAAAAACAAATCTAAAACCTCCAGGGAGGAAACACACAGGCACAGATAAGAAGGAGGGATGACAGAGCAGGAAAACAGCGAGACTTGAATGTGCTTACTGTGCACCGCTGCACACACACAGACGTTTAGTCAAACACACAGCCATCGGCTCTTTGTAACCAAAAGATTTTTTTTTAATACTCTATATACATATAAAAACTCAAATATACAGGATAATTCAATGGACATAAAATTTCACGTAAAATAAAACAGTGCAAACATCACAGTATCTAAAAACTCCAATGTGGGCTCTGCTGGAGATGACTGAATTATATATATATATATATATATATAAGAATTTTACTTCTCTATTTCAAATTGAACAGAAAAAAATTAAAATCAGTGTGCCAGAATCAACTGCCAGCCAACAATGCATTTGGTCCATTTTGAAAATGAGGACCTTATAATCATCTTATTGACTGAAGGTCTAGAGAAAATATGAAGTCGTTCTCCTCTGTATTAAAAAAAATCAGCTATTATTTTAAAATGCATACATATTGTATTCTTTAATGTATATTAAAGCAACACAAAAGTCAACTCACTGAGGTTCTAGAAGTACTGAATATCTAAAGTGCTACTTGGAAAAAAAAAAAAAACTGAAAAACTTAGCTATGAAACAAAAGGGTACACAGTACAAAATTAAAAATAAAAAGCTTATCTAAGGTTCACAGAGAGCTTCAATAATAATATATACTTTTTTTTCTTTACAGATAATATAATGGGAATCACAGCATAGTGACCTGCATCTTTAAACTTCCACAAGTTTCCCTGCCTGGAAAATAAAACTTAACTTTGTCCCCAGCTTAGAATTTTAAATCTCAAATAAACTGCTTCCCTTCTACATCTAGAGCCAGTCTAGGTATTCTACAGATCCAGGCTCCAGGCCTGTTTTATAAGTTCCTGAGTGACTGTGTCATTTCTTCTCCGCTGCCCCACAGAAGAAGAATCAAGTAATAATTTATCTTTTTTGACCTGTTCTGACTGTGGATGGGGTTTGCTACACCAGGTTGATTACAGCAAGGTTAGAAAGTTATATTTAGCTCCTCTTCAGCTGTTTGCTTTATAACTGTGAGAGCCATATGTAGCCAAAATTAAAATTACAGTAGGTAAGTTTTTCTTAATACCTTTAGTTGAAATATGGTCCAAAACTTATCTTCATATGGAGAGATACCGTCAAAATTTTCTGCGACCAGACTCATGAAACAGCCCTGTAGCAGTGCAGAGATCGTCCTTTCTTAGGTTTTTGAATGAGCCTTGCACTCCTAACCAATCAGAGAAAGCTAAGAAAGCTCAGCAGATCCCTGAACACCTACACACCTACTACTTTTCTTGCTCTGTGGCTTAAAGCTAGTTTTAGCTGCTAGAGGAGTGCTAATGCTACTGGTGCCAAGTGAAGAAGTGGTAGAAAATTTTGTTCGCTGCTTGTTGGGGTCCCTTTGAAATTCACTACTTGGTTGTGGGTTATCGCTCAGATTTCCCAGCAGCCACCACACCTGACAACAGAATTTCAACTGAAGAAACTCTGAATCCACAGCGTCTCAGTTCATGCTGTGAACATTCTCCATTTTTATAATTTCTGCCGAAAATAACACTTTATTTTTACATAAAAAAACTCGACTGTTGCAGCTTTTTCTTTGTGATGCACCACACACAAGTCTGTCTAACTCTTCTCCTGCGCCTGTAGCATGTGCTGTCGGGTAGATCCAGTGCTGTTGCTGCCAAGAGCAGAGCCACCGGCCTGCTTCCGCATCCACTCCAGCATGTAGAACCGCAGCATTAGAAAGAAGCCTGGGGGAACAGACCAGAACCAAGATTCATTAATTTTTTCCTAACTACCTACCTGCCTACCGACTTTCCCCTTTTCAGGATCAATTCATTTCACAAGGAAATACATGAAAAGTGAACAGGAAAGGCCACTGGCCATAAACTAAAAAATCATAGACTGCCAGTTCTTAATTATTAAAAATAGGATGTAGAAACAATAAAATAAAAAATAAAATGTTTTGATGAAATAAAATCCACTGTTTCCTTCATTCACTTGGAAGCTTCCATTTTTCAGTTCTGCTCAGCAACAGATGTTTTCTCATTTATCAGTGTGGTTTATGAACAGAAGCACTCACTGAATGACTTTAAATGTTTTGGTATAAACCTATGTTTATGTATATTTATGTATAAATATAACATTGCATAATTTCCACCCTGTGCCATTAGACTGTCACATCGTAGCTAGTTAGCATTTAAACTGAACTCCCCCAGCTACCAATGTACAGCAACAACGGGGTTAATGAGTCGAGTTTCTGGACCTGAATCAAAAACAAATGAGCTGCATGTGAAAGGAAACAGCTTTTCTTCTGATAGGCACTCGTAACAGAAGGCCATGATTAACTGTGGCCATTGTCTCATTCCCACACTGATACAATGGACAACTGGCTCCAAATACAGTCACCAATCTCTGAGCCAACAATGAAAATATCCCCATCCAAGGACTAACTATATATAGTCAAACCTGAGAATCCGCCAATAATGCTGAAAAAAAAAAAATGATACAAAATGTGGTAATGTGTTAATGCCTAAAAATACCTCTACCCTGCTGTAATAGTTATGTGGTAGGGTTTCTCAAAATAATCCTAGTCCTTGTAAAGAGTGTAACATCATAATATAAACAACAAGTACAATCTGGACTGACCGAAGTCTGTTTGTATTGGAGGAGTTTGTCACAAGCACAGACCTTGAAAAGAGTTGAGGATGCAGGAGAGGAAAAGAACGAAGTCAGAGAGAAATCCAAAGTTCAGGAAGGTCAGACCCCAAGTCGTTCCAAAGAGGCAGCTGAGGCCCCAGATACTGAGAAAAGCCACACGGTTCTGCCTCCACTCATCTCTGTTGCGGATCTCCCTGTAGACCAGGGAGAGCATCACAATGCCAGAGAACACCAAGATGACCAGGATGGTCAGGTTGGTGAAATAGTGAGCCAGCCAGGCCTTGGAGTTGTCGTTCATCCAACACCTGCAGATACCAAATACACTTAGAGAGGGAAAAGCAAATAATCCTGGAAAATGCCAGAATAAAGTTCACATTACTTCAGTTGTTTCTAAAGCAGACATTTGACCACCCCCCCTGCTGAAGTGTAACTTGCTCTAATGTATTCAATATCCAAGGTTTACTGCATATGTCTCTCCACAGCAAGTCTCTTAAACCAAATAATCTTGCTTACATCTGATAAGGGCTGGTGACATCATCGCTTGGCACCACCTCTTTCACTCCGTAGATGTCACCTACTGCAACCAGGATGACGACAGGAACAGCAGGGAGAGCTGGAAACAAATTTTCAAAGGTCACGCGTTAATATCATGTTCAGTTTAATGTGCCGCAAAGGATATTTTCAAAACTACTATCTCGCATACTCACCGAAGCCGAGCAGGGTCCATACGTAGGGCTTTGGGGAGGGGCTGAAAACCATGTACACCAACCAAAAGGTGTGGAAAACTTCTATGCCCATCCATGTGAGGGAGCTCAGCAGGGCATAGTGGAGGCCTGCCCCCACCCAGGTGCACAGACTCTTCTCTCCCATGTTGGCCAGGACCCCAGTGAAAAAGAAGAGCAGATTGAGGAAGGCGAGAGACACAGCTAAGCCCATGTGGATGGGTATGGACTGCTCCTTACATCGTCTGCTGGAGGGAGAATGCAATGGAGATGAGTAGTTACATAATCGTTTAAAAAAAAAAAAAAAATCAGTCTATCATTGTTGATGCATTGACCTACATCAGCCCTCAAATAGGAGCATTACCTCTTCCTGCAGAGATAAACGATGAGAGCGACACAGCTGATCAAAGACACGGCACAGCCCAGAGATGTAATTGCGGTCAGTGCCAAGAGGTGGCGCACCGGTCCAGGCTTTAGTTGCTGTCATGTGACACAGAGTAATAAGCAGAGCAACAACGTCTTCATACAACAAAATTTTTCTATGTTTTTTGTGTCTGTTTCTTCACAACAAGTAAATAAGTCTGCTGGTGTCTATATGTGTGTAAAATCATGTAATCCTTATTGTTAATATTGTTGGATATACACTGTACATTCTCCTGTATCATGTTATTCTCTTTCTGTTTTGTTTGTGAGTATCTGGAGCATGTCTTACCACCAGTACAGAGAAGTAAGTCAGGTGGTCACAGAGGCACTCTGTGTATTCTGGTCCTGTCCATCGTGTCTCACATCCATCCACCAACCAGTTGACCTGCAGTGGATCTGCACATAGACAATACTGATTTAAACATATTCAATCACCATGTGTTAGAGTTACAGTAAATAAAAAGGGGGAAATACAGACATATGTTAGATTAATACTGTTCATAAGTTTAGTTCCAACCTTTCCTGGTGTCCCATGAAACACATTTCCTTGGATGATATTTCTGAAATTAAAGAAATAGACAAGAGCTGTATTTACTTCCTGTTAAGATGCTGCACATTTTCATTCATATTAACAAAGTTACCACTACATTCTTTGATTTACAGCAGTAGTGACTAAAACAGCTGGCTGTAAATAGTCATTATGTATATCCTACATTGAAAATACTGGATTGCTGCCTGTCACTGCACAGTGTAATAAAAAATACAAATCAGGTATAAGATCAAACTGTGGGTTTTTATACATATATATGCATGGGTGTGTGTCTGCAGTGAAAAGAAGAAGCTACCCTAAGCATGTAAAGAAGAACCATCCATTTTTGCAAAGTGTGAGGTGAGTGGTTTTTGTGTGTGTTCTGTATTGACGTGACAACCAGCTTGACGCAAAACTGACAAGGAGCATCTTGTTTTTTTGTTTTTTTCATCAGCATCTGCAGCTAGCCCACATTTGAGCGGTTTGTGTGTTAACTGAACATGCAGCGCACACAACTACTGTGACAAAACATTTTCTCCAATTGTGTTTCAGTTTTAGGGAAACAGTCTTGGCAGTGCAACACTGATGCAACTGCACTGTTCACAACTGTGCAAAAGTATAGATTTAGACAAAATAAAGTGGACATTGATCACTGATGCAGGTGAGAGTACACAAACTCACAGGTATGGCATTGTGGTGAAAGCCTATCCTGACTGGCTCAGACAGATTAGCGATGACCTCGTTCGTCACAGTGATTTCCACCACATCGTTGAGAACCCTGACCTCCTTGTGGCCATCCTGGAACACACACACACACCTTTACCTTTCTCTGATATAACACAGCCTACATTATTCACACACAGAGGAACAAAAGTATCAGGCGTTTAGCATTCCTGTCAAGTCTTCGCTTTGATCAAGAAAAATGGCAGACAGGCTGGTGTATAAAAAGGTCAGGCTGACATCTCTTCTCAGCTGCCAGTGTTGACTGAGGGCAAACAGAGCCTTACCTGGAAGAGGGAGTTGCTCTTGAAGAAAGTGCAGGATACTTTGCTAGTCTTTTTTGTAGCTTTTTTCAGAGCGGGGGGGAGATGGACAGTGGTCGCAGGCTCTTCAACTTTACCTTTAGCAACCTGAAAAACAGAAAACAGTATGAAGTATACAGAGAGGGGACACTGGACAGTTAGAGACAGCCAATCAGGTTTTTTGGCTCAATTCACTTTTAAGACAATACATGAAAAGTGAAGAGGGAAACTACCGGCCATAAACCCACAAATCATAGTGTCAATTCTTAAACATGCTGTTAAATACAGGATGTAGGAGCAACTTTGACAAAAGTAAAATGTTTTCACATTTTCATATTTTGAGTTAAATCACTGACGGGACTTCTACCACCCTGCTACTCTGCTTGGGAGTGTGCATCACAACCCCTCGGTGTACACAGTTGTAATGAGTACATTGCATGTAGATTGCTGGGTACTTACACAAATGGCTCTATTTTAAGTCAGTTTAGAGGAAACAAATGTCAGCCTTCAACATCCATCCTCTACTTGGTCAGTAAAATGCTGCTATCATCCACTTTCATGTGGCTAACCTTTCACCTGTTTGTGTGAACTGAATCATCACCACCCTCTATCTGGCCTGTTTAAAAACCTGCTGTAAAACAAGCCCCTGATTAAGAAATACCTCCGACTTGCTTAAGTAAAATTATCAAGTCGCTGCTAAGACAGTTTTATCAGTTTACGATCTCTACCTATGCAACTCTTTGTGAGAGCATTGTGTTATGTTATGCCTGCTGAAAATATCGTCGTGGTTACAGTCGGAGTAATGTGCAAAACAAACACAATGACAGAAATAATATATTGGTACAGGACTGTGTAGCGCAGTTAAAACCTTCAAAAATCTATTAAGCGGACATTAGAGTTCAGTTATTTTGTTACATTATTTTATTTTGTCTTTGTGTCTCAGAGGAGAGTTTTATAAATGCAGCTGAAATGCAACTAAGACAAAACCACTGTGGTCAAAATATTGCTGACGTGGCCTATATAGTCTAGACTTTGGTAAGACACGAAAGGGTAAGACTAGTTTTTCTTCTGTCATCAAATACCAGTCAAAGACCAGAATCAACAGTGAGCTGATCCTATTAACAACTACTGTCTGTGTATTCAAAGCCTCGTACATCTTATTCCTCTGCGCCATGAGGTTTGGTTTATTTTTGAACAAATGATTCCCAACAAATGTACTATTTCTCCTTTACTCCTGTTTGAATAATGTCTGCTAAAAACTACAGCACCCACCCGGGAAATTGTTGAGCCTTTTTTAAACCATTACTTACACCATTTTTAAATGAAAGAATGGATTTTTGACCTGTTTACATCTACAGTAGAAGCCAGGAGACTCGAGGCTTGAGGCTTAGTGCAGCTTACAGGCTGGGAAATTTACAAAGTACTGAGAAACAGACTAACATAAAGTTGGTTTTGATCTCTTCATGGTATTTGTTAGAATTTAATTCAAATTTCCTCCTCAAATTGCTTTCAGTTCTAGTTCCCTTTGGATTATAATAACGAGTCAACTTCAGACTCTTTCTTTGTGTTTGTCTTACAGGTGATGTGACGTTGTGGCCTTTGAAATCCTCCTCCATCTCCACCTCAATGCGGCGAGCGCATGGATCTTCAGTGCCCTCAGTCCTGGACGCAGATCATGATATGAAGTTAAAAACTGTGTTTTCAGGCAGTTGTAAGAAAGCGGGGTTATCGTTCTAACCCCCGCCCTAACATGTTTAAAAGTTTTGTTTCCTGTTTACGGTCAAGCTTCAAGCACTTGATTACTGTAAAGCCTCACAACAGTGACTACAGCAATTAAAAGGACAATGTTGACAAAAACAACTTGTGTTACTTCAACAGTAAACGTGATGACGCATTTGAGGAAAAAGAGAGGAAATTACATGTTACGTGGGATGGATCTTTGTCTTGCTTGATCACATAATTCTTCTGCAAGAAAATAAAATAAAAAAGCAGTTTTGAATTTGACATGTTTAACTCTGTGACACCTGAACAGAAATCAGATTGAAAAGATATTTGGATTTTGAGATTTATCTTAAGTCTTCCTTACTGCACTTGATTTTATTTCCCTCAAACTTGTAGGCTATGTGTGTGTTTTGGGTGATGAAATCTGTTCTGACTGTCCCATTGATTATGCCATAGGCTGCTTGGGGTTGATTGGGGCCATGAGACAGATCAGTGCAGCAGGAGCCCTGCAGGCTGGCAGGCCAGCACAGAGTAAGGTTGTTTTCTTTGACCTGTGCGACAAAATAAGAAAAGAAAAGAAAAATGAGTGAAGCTACTGTAGTACATAGCTACTGTACACATTTTCTGTTTGTTCTAGGCTCTTCACTTGGCAGTATTATGAGTCGCAGTTCACACACATGCATTTTAGTATAACACATTCCTATTTCACTTTCAGAGCTGTTACTGCAGATGCCAAGAAAAAAAAAATTACCTCGAGCTTCAATTGGTCCAGCAATGGTTCCCAGTACAGACAGAAGTTACTATGCTTCTCTGAATCGAGTCCAAACTGGTGGAGGGAAATCACCTCAGACCGTGAACACTGGGCTGTGATCTGCCCGTCGACAGACAGAGAGCTCTTATTGGCTGAGATTAAGAGCCCTTTACAGCCTGGGGAAAGGTTGACGCTCAGGCTCAGGGAGCCCTCGCCATGGCGCCAGATGCCACAAAATTTCAAGTCCACATCGTTTTCACTTGAACCTGAAGGAGACAAAAAGGAGGCACACACACACACTGACCAAAGGTGGCTTGATGGTTGCTTTTCAGAAATACATCATCATACATTATAGGTGGGCCTGTTGGAAGCTATCGTGGACAATCACATTTGCCACTGTTTAAACACAGGGCTCTCCCTGCCATGACACAGTCAGAGCATCATGTGGAGAGTTTTCTTACTATTGTTCAGGATGTGTGGTGATGCAAATATGAATACAGCAGCTCAAATCTGCCACCAAGAAAGAAAAGCTGATGTTTCTTTCAAAGTTAAATTCATGTTTCTGGACATGTTGAAGATCCAGTGGCTGCAGTGCTTTTCATGATCCATACAATAACCATCTGCACCTAATCACCACCATAATACCATAAATAAAATAAAAGTGGATATGTTGCTCTGTTTTTTGCATATTGCAATTCTTTTTGTCTATATGAAATATTTTTTTAAGTTAAAAAAAAAACGAAAAAAATGTTCACTTAGATGTGATCACGTCAGCTGGTTGAAGAATACGCAACAAACATATGAGCAAAACACCGGTGACGGACTTTGTGAGTGATTTTACAAAGGTTTATGTGGGTTCGGCTTTACCAATTCAAGTGACTGAAATACTGTAAAGCGCAAGAGCGCACAGTGTTACAGTGCATATCCTCCCACAACAGTGTGCAGGGGGGGGGTTACCAAAATACCAAAACGTCTCAGGTAAATGCCACTTTGTTAGTGCACAGCTGCACTTCTAGTCATGTGCCTGCTTCCCACTGCACCAAAATATAACCCTGTGTGTGAGACACTGTGCACTCACATCGGTGGGCAATTTACAACCACATCCGTGATTCTGAATTACTCCTAAACATAACTTCACAAGCTCAAAATCTTAATGACTCTTACTGGAGCTCATTTATCTTCCCTTCCTTCAAGATACTGACCCTCACGCAGCTCTTTATACAAGTGAAACTGCACTGGTGGCAAGTAGCATTTTCCTCATGTGTCTGCAAAACATTTTCCTCGATTTAAGAGGCACTTTAGTTTCACAGTGCTGACAAAGAGAAGTTATAGCTGTTAAAACAAGCCAATATTCTAATCAGATCATCTCAGATCATCTACCGCACAACGGAAACCTGTGGTGTATGTTTGAAGTTTCTTCTTGTTTTTGAATGTCTCTCCTTGAATATGTCTACACATAGAGAGGCAGGTATGGTGGTGAACAGTGCATAGCAGCGCAGTTGTTAGAATAAACATGAGGCTTAAAGAGATACTTGTTATGTCTTTTTACAGTGTGGTTATCATACCTGTGGAGAGGAGGATGATCAAGATGAACCCAACTCTCAGATCTATCAGTCGGGGCGCCATTGGTAACAACTGAAAAAGGAAAAAAATGTAAAGTTAAATCCAGTTGCACAAGGGGAATGAATCTCCAATACGTTTCTGTATAGAATACAGTCAATCAGCAAATTAGAAACCCCAATACTGAAACTGGCCGCTGCGCAGGACTAAATCAGAAAACACAGTGCGCATTTGCATTTTAACTGTAAAACAGACATTTCAATGAAAAACAAGCCTATATCTTACAGAAATGCTACATAAAGCCAAAAGTCCCTGTCTAGACACAGCACAGGTTTGACATAATAAAAAAAAAACTTTTTTTTTTTACAATAGTATTCTTATCCAGACTGCTGCTTTGTTATCTAAACTCTCTTATCAATGAATACAAATGAGTATACACAGTATATATAATATAATATACACAGGAACCTTTCTATGCTGTTATCAATGGAAACAGTCTTCCCCTTTCACTGGCGCACGCATACATGCACGCACCAACAATTCTGTCTTTCCATCACTGTATAGCAAACCCACTTGTTTCAAGGAAAGCGGATAACACAGCTGATAGACTGCTGTAATGTATGCAGTGTCAAAACAGTCTGAGAAGAGGAGGGTACAGTATAAAATTCCCATGAAAAAAACACAACTTTGCATCATATCAGACTTACTGAGAATCATGTGCATGTTACCAGACAGATGTGTCAATTAACCACACACAGTCATTTTCAATTTCTACCAAAGATGCAAACTCATCCTGTACAGTTTTCATCACACTGACTTTAAAGATTTGACCCCACTTTGCCAGCTTTGTTAAAGCACAGGAACATCCACCCACAGTCACAGCTTTTCATTTACGACACAACAAATAAACGGTGTTAGTGTACATATGCGAGACAGTGCGAAAGGAGATGAAGACGCTGATTTGGAGAGGGGGGAAACAGAGCAGTCACGGTTGTCCTCAACATCACAAGACAGACAGGAACCAGTTGAACCACAGACAAAGCAGAAAGAGCGACATAAAGAAGAAGCCAGACAAAAAAGAAAGAGAGACTGCACAGTTAGTGGGGTCAGATGGCTATTTATAACTACGTCTGGTGAAGCACACACCTGATACTCGAGATGGACTTAAGCCTTGAACAACCACACAGCGAGTCAACAGAGGCAGTTAGCCCAAATATATGATGAAAAATCTAGCTTCCCTGATTATCACAAGTTTACACACATTTGTGGTTTTTACCATTTTCAAATGTACAGGAAGGTTTGGAAACATAATTATAATACAACCATTTCATTAGGGTATAAGGTAGGACTGACCTACTTTTATCACTACCCACTTACTTTGCTTCCCCCTTTCCAACAGATACAATCTATGCCATACTGAGGTGGCTCTGCTAAAGGGCCAGTTTGTAGACAGGTGCTGTAAAGTATATAGATCATACAGTAACTGATAAAGTAATACTATACATTATATACTTTACTATAATATTCCACAATAAAAAAGGACAATGTACTATAATAAATATGATATAAATGACTTTCACTTCAGTTAAAGTGCACAAAGTGAAACTGGGACCATACAAACTATGAGTGCAGTCTTTTTCACATTACTCTGTGGTTTTGGCACTTCCCTTTTTGATAATTCAAGATTGACATTAAAAGTTTGGGGGAAAAGGTGCAATGGTGTGACTTTTTAGTGGTTTATGTTAAGGAAGTTATATATGTGTGATACACACTTGCAAAAACACACCTAGTTTTCCCCTTTGATTCTGACCACATCATCTGCCACTGTTGTTCTCTGTGCTAACATAAAATGGCCATAACAACTCTTCGTTTTGATCTGAAACCAGAGAAAATTAATAAATAAAACCAAAACTGTTTGGTTTTACTTTGTAAAATGCAAACACCTCGCAACACCGTTAGGAACATAACATATGTTAGGAATAGGATACAAAAGTCACGTTGGACTCAGTTTGAATGACTTATGTCGAACTTGATTCAACTTGAAATTCCTCTGGCAGAAAATCAAATGACAAATACACAGACACATCCAAGCCAGGGATACACGGTCAAGCTCCGAGTGAAACGATGACACATAGCTCAACAACAACAGCTGTTCAGCGTCACACTGGTGACGAATTCACACACAGCATTAATGTGTGACTCACGTCAGCCTAAGACAGAACCCCACTTCTTAGGGCACCTCTGAATATAGACAGGATATTGATAAAGAGGACCCCATCTCGCACTGAGGGAAACAGTAAGCCAGTGTTACTCCACCCATGGACAACTAGCGAGTGTGAACAAACAGGGGAAGGCTCAGTTCTCTAGACATGTTCCGTGAGATGGCAAAAACGGTCTCCACCCTAAACCCTTCTATGTTTGTAGAAAAGCATGCAAATGTGTGCCGTGAACTCTTTCAAAGGGTTAACAAGTATTCTGCATTGGGTACACGTGCATTTCACACAATAAAATGGCATTTCCTGTGTGCAGCCTTGCAACTGAACAGTTATTTACTCTTCTCAGTTGAACTCTCTATATTCTCCCTCTCCTACACGTTTCAACTGGCTGAACTGGCATGACAAGTAAACTAACTCTCCCCCCACACACCCTCTCTATTGTCCCTACACAGCACCCAGGCATCAATTCAGCACAAGAATTTCCCTTTTTTTTCACTCTCCCAGCTCTCGTGTGTGTGTGTGTGTGTGTGTATATGGCACAAAGACTGACACAAATGGCTGTGTGTATTGATTGTGTGAGATACAGACTGGAACACCAGTCACAGACTAAGCATTTCTCATTTTTCAGTACCAAGCCCACACTCATTCTGAAACTTGGTGCTCCACTGCATGCGTCCCTCCTACACACATGGAGAATGATATAGCCCCGATACTGTGTTTATGCGTGAAACCATGCATATCCTCCAGTAACCCATGTGTGAACGAGACAGGCTATCTCTGTGTTTTCCAGTAAAATTTCCCATGTGTCTTCCTATCTATGTATCAAATAGGGGTCTGACTCACTCACCAATATTAATCATCTTTACAAGTCACTTACACAGACACGGCAAAAAAAGCATAGAAAGGTGACAGATGGAATTAGCTCCTCTGAGAAATGTCAGGGTCATCTGAAGATTCACTGAAGTGTTGCATTTTTATTTTCAGCTTGAGCACTGTTAGTCCTAGTTTGGTCCAGGACCAAAATATCTTAACTTGTACTACTAAAATTTACACAAATTTTGTACAAACATTCATGGTCCTCAGAGGATGGCAATTAAAAATGTCTTTCATGCATGTCTGAAATTCTTCAGTGTCCCCATGAGGTTAATATTTTTGTTTTTATGTGACATGCCACAAAAACTATCTAACTGATTACTGGCGACTCCAGGATCATCTGGTCAAACTGCCTTGTATTTGCAACAATGACCTGATAGTGATTTTATCAAAAAGGCTGGATCTGGGTTTTGAGCTGCATCTGCACCTCAGATCTTTTTTTTTTGAACCCTGTGATGTACAGGACCTGTTTTCAGTATAGTTAAGTACCTTTGAAAATACCACTTCCTGCCAACTTCTGAAGAGTTTAAAGCATCTGAATGTCAGCCTTTTTGTAACCTGTGCTGCTGACTGCTCACCTGAATGATATATATTGTCATTCCTTGTCAGTTTTGTATATTTTATTACATGAATTGTGTCTCTGTTTTCATTTGGAATAAGTTGCACAGCACATTTTAGGTGGACAGCTAAATAAAGGCCTGAGCTAAGGACGATTGGCATCAGCTATCTTGCACCCGCATTTACAGGTAGACTGGAGTGAGAAGTTCGGATTTTGTCCCAAGTAGAGTTTTAGTCTGTATGTGCAATCAATTCTACACACACAGCAGAGTGAAGGAGCAAGAATGCGCACGCAAAGAGAAATCCAGGGAACAAAAAGCTGCTCTTTGTTGTCAAGCCTTAGAGCTGAAGTGACAGTGAGTGTGAATAAGGGTCAAAGATCACTGGCTGATTCGGAGGCTGTTTAAGCCAACGGTTAAGACATACGCACACAGTGTCCTACCCCTTGCACAACTCTCAGTCAAAAATGAAAGAAGTAGGAAGGAGGTTAAAAGACCACTTTGAAAACTATGTTTTCAAATTCAAGGTAAGTAAATTTAGCTTAGTAGAAGGTTCTATAATGTCAGCCATTTGACTTACTCTCGTTTATTTCCTTCATGGCATGGTGTTGAGTAGAATACAACACACCACACTGGAAGTCATCACTGCTCAGGAAATAAAACCCCTTTTCACTTAATCATCTGAAATAACACACCTACTTCATTTGTCCTTGCAAATGTGTTACTGGGGAAGGTTGCACCATGCTACAAATTTGAAGTGACAGATAAGATTTTTTGATTTGTTTTTCTGAGTCGTGCAATACAAGATGTGTAAATATGTTTATATTGCCATTGACATGCTGATTTATAGCATGTAGTATAAACAGTTCAGGGCTTGTATGTGAAAATGTCAGGTTACAGTCATATACTGAACAGCTACTGTCCTGAAAGTGAGACTCATGGAACCTAATTGAAAGTGTTGTAATGATGTTTTTTTGTCTCACCAGATGCAGGAAACACTAAAATAGAACCTTGAGTACGCCAGCAGGAATGAGAAACCTTTCAAGTTGAAGTGGAAGAGTAGACAATGTGGCTGATGTGGAATGTTCCCTAGGCTAGACTTGTATTGGGACCTTGCATTCTTTTGGTGTGATAGCACCATTAAAGGACGCAGTGTGCACGCTTAGCCTGAGTGCGTAAGTGTGTGTTCCTTTTATCTGTATCTTGATGTCCTCGGGTATGGAAATTGGAGGAGCAGGTGGAATGCTGAGATATTTTGGGGGCTATGAACAAATCAATAAACAAGAGGCATACACAGACAACAGCTAGAATATTATTAGGCCCCCAGTGTGGCCTTATGTTGGCTGCGTGCTTCATTTTGCAGTCAGGGGCTTTTTCCTCATTATGGGAAATTAAGTCAGCACAAAAGATAAAGCACCCTGCAATGAGTCACCTATCTTCAGGGACTATTTGCATTACAAGGGATAGAGAACTGCCCCAGTCATTTCTTTCTCTCACTTCCTTTACAGTTTCAAACACCGAAAGTGTTTCCTCTGATTTGTATAAAAGAAGCTTACAGTAGTAAACTGGGGCAAAGCCTGCTTTTTTTTTTTTTTTTTGTTGTTTTTGGTGTGTTTTTCACCGAGTGAAGTCTTTGATTGTGCGCCTAGGTACAGTCGGGAAACCACATACTGCAGCGCCAGCGCGGGAGCAAGGTCCTGCCACCTGCCTTCGCGTCTGCTGTTTAACACCAATCTACTACTACAGCGATAATGTCATTTCTAACATGTACAGGAAAGGGAACAAAATGAATGCCTGGCAAATGGTATGAACACACTATATATGTGTGTGCTTTAGCACCATACACATGGCATAATGTTCAACTTATTACCACGCTATTCTACGCGATTCTGAAAATAAAAATTGTTTAGATTTTCCATAAATACACAATTTGAACACTAAACAGCCAATGTAAATTGTAAAACAATAGAAAGAATATAATTCAATATAATTTAATAGCGACCTGACAAGAACTCTTAAAAACGGGAGAGAGTTCATGGTTGGAGGCACACGAATTCTTGGTCTGCTAAAATGAATTTTAAAGCATTATATGTAGCCACGTTACATTTAGACTGAGGGTGTGGAGTTCCGTTGCTGGCTCACCTTGAGAAGCCTTCCTGACGCACAAAAGCCCGGGATGGAATTCCAAAATTCAGTCAATCGCATAAACCGACTTCGGCTGACCAGGAGAAACAACTTCATCTGCGTTCACTCACTGTTTATCGGGTCAATCCGACGTCGCAAACACAGTTGTAGAAAATGGGGAAAGTCCGGAGAACAGGAGGGCGGGCGGACGCGTTGACTGAGCATCGTCGGATAGAGGCTCTCGGCTGGGTCAGGCCTGACAAAAGCGCGTGCGAGGTGTGAGCCACAGCTGCGTTAAGAAAGATATAATGAGTGTAAGCAGCTACCTGTATCTAACTTTCTCACAATACACCACTCAACACAAGAGGCTTATCATTAAGAAAATCTGCCTTTTAGTGCTAATATTGTTATTATTATTGTTATTTATATTTATGAAATACATCAGATGCATGTATGCAATTCGAACGAACGTATGCCTAATTATTTATTTAATCAACAAACTCACATAAGCCAAAGTAAACTAAGTTGCATTTTCACTCCATGTCTAATTTAATGTGTGTGTGTGTGTGTCATGGCTATTATTGGGAAATAACTAAATACTAGCTTATTCAGAAATGACTTTTAACTCAGGCAAAAGCTGTGTCCTGTTAGGAAAAAGGTTTTGTTTTTATTTAACTATTTATTCATTTATTTTATGTCAGCGGGTTAAGGTTAGGAGTTAGGTTAAAGTTATGGTAAGAAGTGGTTATGGTTAGGTAAGGGTAAGTCTGTGATCAACGTGTGTGTGTGTGTGTGTGTGTGTGTGTGTTTTGTCTTTTTTCCCATTTTATTTTGAAGGTTAAATTATTTCCAGGTCTTCCTACAGGCTGTGTCTCACTTGGACTGATGTGTCACTGCTGCAAGGTGTTAACGGGAAGCCAGGCAGTGTGACTGGATCTGGGATCTGGGAGCACAGAGGAAGGGCTGCATCTGTTAAGTGAGGGCACAATTAGTCATGGCATTTTCCAAAACCAATTTTTAGTCCAAGGAGTTGCGTTCCTATCTCTGGATCTATCTGTGGAGGACAAAACACAGACCCCCAAGCAATGTATTTATTTAGATTTTCATTTATCTGTGACATTGATATCAGCGAGCCTGGTTGTACTTTTCAGCCATATAGGCAGCTGGTATGCTTACAGGCTCATGGCATATCACAGACCACAGCTCTGTTGTGAAGAGGTTTTGAATAATGTGGAGCAAAGAGGCATTCAATTTCCTGTGACTATAGACTGAGAACTACTTTTCTGAATAAATGTTAACCAGAAAGCCTCCTAATGGGTTTCCAGAAGTGAACTAAGCACTGAAGTCACCAGCTGATTGTGCAGTGTATTATGATTGCACTTATCCAAATAAGTATTCTTTAGTTTTAGTTAGTTGTAAAGCATGTGACGTTTCCTTGCCGTTGTCATTATTCTCTTTGTAAATAAAGTTTGACTTAAAGACGATTTGTATTCTGCTGTGTGCGCATACAGTGTGACACACCTGAAGTTGCTGGCTTATAAAGGTTACGTTTAAACCACAGCATTATCTGATGTCATTGTTCTATTCTGAGCACATTTTCAACTTAAAACTCAACCTTTAACTCTGAAATTTAGAGTATGTTCTCTCTTCCTCTAATGAGGAAAAAACAGCAGAGAGGGGGTGGGGTTGGGCGGTGGGGTGGGGAATTGGGGTAGAGGTTGGCTAGATTCAGCACCTGGCTCCTCCTCCCCTGTCTCAACTGTCTGGGCGTGTGTGGTTGACTGTCTGTCTGTGTGTGTGCATGAGTGTGTGCATGTCTGTAGGATCGGTCAGTTGAACGGTGTGTGATTGAGTAATGTGTGTCCACTGTCTTAATGGGATGACAGGTGTGTGCTTGGATTCACACTCCTCTCTCTCTCTCTCTCTCTCACACACACACACACACACACACACACAGCTATGGTCACAGACAAAGTGACAATAAATTTGTGACCCAAACAGTCTGATGGGGTGAAGAGAGGAGAGGACAAAAGGGTTGATGAAAGATGATAGACAGAGAGAAAAACACATAAAAGGTACATAAGAGACAGCGTGGGAGTCAGCAGACCAAATTCAAGCTCACACAAGTTAGCTATCTTATCATCCATCTCCATATAAAAAGCATAGCAGACTCTGCCTAAGTCCATCCTACATAGTTGAACTATGAGGCCTGTGTTAACAGAGCATGGCGCAGCAGCAGAATCTGTGACAGTCTGGACTTGCACGAAATACTTTGTGGTCTATCATGTGACACGGGCGGTCAAGCTGCATGCCGTAAAATGTCAACCTGACAATGTAAATAAAACACAACACTCCTAGGTGATTCAGTCACTTAATATTTGGGATATAACATCTCGCTATTATGGCTTCCCACCAGTAACCACCAAAGGGTAATATCCACAAAGAAATACTCTAAATCCCTCAAACCCATATGTCTTTTCTTCTTATAACAATGTCACATTGTGCCAATGGGCGGCTCTGTCTCTAAAGGTCTGTTTTCAGAAAATAAAGAGCAATGAGGAGAGACACACCTCTGAGAACAATAAACTACCCAATACCCAAGGTACTTAACAATAATACACTGTGTGTGCTGAAAAAATGTGTTACTTTACTGCACTTAAAAAGGACCTACACTGAAAAACATGACACGTTTCCCCACCAAATGCAAGACCTTGATGTGTATCCTTACCCTATTCCCCATCTGCACTTTGACCTTAATCCATACTGTCACCTTTAACAAACATAATAAATATAATGTTCTCAAAACCTCAAACCCAAATTCAAAATCCTCAAAATATCTCAGTTTCAGTCTTACAGGATATTTCCAAACACATCCTGTTTGCCTGTGCTCTCAGGGGGTAGGAGCCCCTTTCTTGTTAACTTCAGCAACAATGGTCTCAGAGCCTTTTGGGTTTGGGGGGCTACATCCACTGTGGTTTAAATGACTTAACAGCACCATCATAAAAATGAAAGGCCAGCATTCCCTGTGAAAACAACAGTTTTACAGGGCTTTAAATCAGCTGTACACCTGTCTTGAGTTCAGTCATCCATACCTTGGAGATGCCAGCGAGTGTATTTCTCACCCAGTTTTGTTGTAACCATTCTGATTTAGGTTATTTCATATATTCATTGTCACTGAGTGTTTGTGAGTCATATATCCTCTCAGGTTGATGCATATCCATATGCACTGGGACATCTGAAACCATGAGTGACCAATTCTAATCTCACCTATTAATACTAAAAAGTGACACTTCTAGGCTAAGTGCTGCAAATTATTCATACAAAGTTCTACAGACATTAGTAATCACATGAAAAGCCTGAGGAAATCAGTTCATTAAAATGTGCTAAAATATGCAAAAAGAAAAAAAACAAACAATGTACAGTAGAATTATAGACATAATGTATTCTTTCATTCAGCACTTTGGGGCTTGATGGAGTATTAATGACAAACAGTAGGTATATCATAATCCAACACTAAGCCACAGTATAGCTGCAAAAGAAACCCCTTAAGTCCACAAGAGAAAAAAAAAACCCAAAACAAACAAACAAACAAAAACCCTGCAATTTACCAGATTCCCCCAGCGAGGCCCCTCTGGTGTCTCCGTGTCCCGGATTAGCTTTCTTTAGGAAGAGCAAACTAATGTTAAAGTGCAGCTCACTAAGTTATGAATTATGAATTTATGTGGTTTGAATTCCCCTCTTTGAAATTTCCATTGCTGCCAAGTTGTGCAATTCCAACACTTTGAGCATGACATGAGCACCTGCATGTGAAACAAGTCACAAGTCGAACATTGGAACAGGTAATTCTTTGTGGCTCCCCTCAACTTCACCATTTAGTTTTTCTCTCACTGCTCTAATCAGCATTGTTACCAGCCACAACAGGCAGCTGTTTTTGGTGCAAAAGCTCAAAAACCTGACTGCTCACTTCCTGCTCAGCACCAAACAGCTACGTTAGCTGTTTTAATGGAACATTTGAAATTCAATGTGAAAAAAAAATCAGACTTGAACATCCAGGTTGATTCAGATGAGAAACAAGAAATCCTGGACACTTGGATTTTTGGTCTGAATTTTTGACCCCACTATAGATAGATATTTCAGTGCTATACATTTAAATATCATCATTCTGTATTTAGCAGTGGATTCATTTTACATGTAGGCATTGTGCAAATATAACAGTGGACAATAACCTTATAATTTACAGCAGCTGGGAGGAAGAGCACCTTTTATTTTAATTTTATTGAATATCTGACATCTCTGTCTACACACAGACAAACTGTGCTCTGTGTTAAATATAGCAAAAGATGCTGAAATTCCTCTCTACAGTGTTCGGGGTGAATAGATTTTAAATGAAGTAGCAGGTAGTCGGAGCAGCCATGCAGCTCCTTCTCAGCCTCTCCTGCTCCTCCATTGTTCACTCCTTTTCATACCCTCTCTCCCTTACATCAATAACTCCCGCATTTTTTTGCATCCTGGCAGACTTAATTAACCGCTGTTAGTTGAGGAGGCTTTATGCTTAACAACTTATTACATGCCACACATGAAACAAATGAGCTGTGTTTTACTATTTCACAGGATCTTTCAACATCTCTCATCTTTGTTTATTCTGCCTCCTTTGTCTGGAATACAGACAAGGAAATCTGCAGGCTATGTGGGCTAGACACACACACATACACACACACAGAAGCACATACATAAAGGCCTGCCTTTATGAATTATTAAAAGATTGTTAAACCAGCATCACACATGAGCAATAAACCACACACATGGGTCCTCATCTCATCTGCTGGGCTTTGTCACCATGGTGACAACTGTGCGTCCTGCTAGAGACCAGCTGGTGGACTCTGGCTGTGATGTTGAGATGTGAGTGATGTGTGTGTGTGTGTCTATGAGAAAGAGACTAAACAAAGAGAGAGCACACTGAGAATTAGTCTCTTTCTTAAGCTGTCTGTCTTTCACATTATCTGCCTGGGCACACACCTGATACCAAAGAAGATAGAAAGCACAACAGACATTAGCATATTGATCTTCATATTGATTGCCACTTGCAAATGAGTATTTATTCTCCAATTCATTTTAGTGTCTTTCCTGTGGTGGGAGTAGTGTTGACAATCCAGACAGCATACCATCTGTTTCCACCTCTCTCCTACAGAAACGTAAGGAGCATGCAGAGACAAGTCTGGCTGTCTGGTTGGCAAAAGCAGAGCTATGTGTTTGTCTCATTTTACATGATTACAGACTTTCTACTACCATAACATCCAGGCCTTGTTTCCATCATTCCTCACTCACTTACTCACTGACTTGAATGACTTTCTTCTTGCCTGCCTCTGCAATCAGCCCTCATTCCGCCTCGCCGCATCCAGCTACAGCAGCGCATTTCGTCTGGCGTAAACCATATTTTAAATATTATGTTTTCAGTTCAGTTTGAGGTTGTGTTGATATGGACTTTGAATTGAAATTAACCAGTGTTACTTCTCAGCCTTAAGGCAGCTGTACTGTAGTTTGAGAGAGAGAGAGATTTTTAAATTATCTGCATTAGTTTCAGAACATAGCTCATCGCATCCATAACTGTAGGCAAGCCTTTACATACATTCTTTATCAAAGAAATTGACTCCCAGTGTTTATAAAGGCGCCTATATAATTTTAGAGACATACTTGAGTTGGCAGTTTATTGATATATCTATTCAAACTCATGGATTCTAACACAGTCCTGCAACAAATCTTCCCTCATGACAGTTTCAATGTTTCAGTTTTGTTGAAACTGGTCTTAAAGAAGTGGTTATACAAACTGTATGACCACTTTGGAGTGACGTTGCTTGTGGTGCGCTGATGAACTGCTTTGGCTTATGCTGACGTGTTCCTATTATTTCCTAATCCACCCCATTCAAATCATTGAGGGTAGGGTACACAACTGACACACCTTCAGAAATACATTAAAACCACAATACAAACTGCAGCCCAAATGTGATCACACAGTTGAATCAGCATCTCAACACAGTTTCACTGGTATTTAGCACCAAACAGATGCATATTTCATGTTTGTTCAACATCGTTTCTATCATTTTAATCCTAGTTCTGGCCAGTTCAAACATGATGTATTATCCACAGATAAATGATTGTAGCGATATAATGAAGAATTTATTATATAATGATGATCGGTATCAAAGAGAAAAGATAAAACCATTTAAGAGACGAAGTTCATCTCGTAACATCAATCATCAATAGCATCATCTTTATCCACCACGTTTTTGTTGTCGACTGCATTTGAGCCACAGCTCATGATCAACTCACACCCAAAACCAAACTTAATTAAATACTTATTTTAAGAATCAAGAATCCAACCACCTGATCCACCTCTCAGGTCCCTGCTTGATGATTGACATCTCCTGAGGTAATAATACTGGCACCACCCATGATCAGATCCATATGAGAAATATATATAATATAATAAACCACCTGAAAAGATGACAAAGAAGAGAATGCAGTGGCCCCTCGTTATGTAACAGGGAGAAAGACTCGCAGAGTGTCTTTACTGCTGTTTAAGTACAGAGCGGAAGTCTGACCTGTTAAGATGACGCCTCCAGGTGAAACACCGCACTTTGTCCGACTGCCTGCTGCTGCTGGGCTGCCAGCTGTGAGCTGAGCCGACTGCTTGATCAGAGACACCTGCAGAAATAATTCCTCCAGAACACGTCCTCCTTCACACTGTCAAACACAAACACATCAGCAGCCATTTTATTATATCACTATGGAGATGATACCATAGGTAGTAAAAAGTAATTGTGTCCTGTAAACACACTTGGAGAAACAGGCATGTCAGATGTATAGTGTACACACACATACAACCACACACACACACACACACAATGCGTTATAAGACTACAGACTGTTTGGGGAACCAGGTTTGTTACATGTTAAGGGAGCTGGTCTCTCCAGCATCACTGCAGCCAGAGGATACATCTGCTCCATGTCGAAGTGAATTGAACACCAAGGGAGGGGTCTCATAAGAAGTTCTTTCTTAACCAGAATCAGCAGCCAGACAGCTCAGATTCTACTTAAAGGCTAATAATTCCAGTGATAATCGAAGTGTATATTGAATAAAGATAGAGATAATGCCACAGACATGTGTTAGCAATATCTGGTGATAGTAATGTCTTTGCTTTTTACAGCTGAGAGGATAAGACTGTTGCTGGATTGTCTCCTTCCCCTATTGTAGCTAACCCAGGAGGCACGTTTAATAAAGACAAACATCAGCACACACACACCTTCAGTCACAAGCGAAAAATACATTTTGACAAAGTACACAAGACTATGAGATAGAATCAATTGCAGAAGTGCTACACCACTCAGTCACTGGTCTCATCTCAGATACACACATGCACTTCAGTATAGATATAATGGATGGATGAAAATAAGCAGTTGTTACACATATGTTTACATTTCTACTTCAGGTAGTTCAACGCTTTTAATTATTATTAAACAATACAATTCTTTTTACTGGTTTTATTCCAACTGGGAGGAGACCTCGAGGTAGACCCAGAACTCTATTGAGGATTTATATATTTCATCTGGCCCAGTTTTGGGATCCCCAGAGGAGGAGCTGGAAATTGTTACTAGAGAGGGATGCCTAGCCTCGCTTTGGCTGTTCCCACTGCGCCTGACCTCAGATAATGGAATAAATGATGGTTTTATTTCTTATAATCATTTCTATTTTCCATATGCATTAGCCTCCAGTTGTTTTTACTATTTTCCTGCCTCCTGTCTTGGAACTTATAAGTTTGTCTTTGAGCCGTACTAACCTTATATAAGGTGCTACAAACAAAGTCTTATGGACTGAGTTAATTGTATTTTTTAATTACCATATTATGGTATATAGGAAATGTTTTGTTTTTAAAAAATCTCAATCGCAAATTTTAAAAATCAGAAATGTCTGAATTTTAAAACTCATACTACCAATTGACATTTAAAACTATGGAACAGTTGTAGACGGTGCTGTTTGGTAAATAACTTAATGGGCTTGGTAAATTTTCAGTTCACACTCACTGTCATATAAAGCACTTAATGAAAACCTTAAAGGTCACGCTTTTTAGTTCCTTATATTTTGTTTTATATTTTTGATCCAATTATAATACAGTTTTCCTGTGTATATACATATATATATGTGTATACATATATACATGCATTATATATTGTATTTCAATATCACTTAGCAGGACTGTTGTCATCATTTTATCTTTTTCCATTTAGTCTGACTGTGACTGACTTAAAATATGGCAGTAAAATGTTTCCTGTAACTTTGCTCCGCCACTGGAGAAAACAGTTGCGCCAGCTTCTGGATTAACAGCAATTACGGCGGATTCAAGCACTGACAGAAACGTTTGGGAGGAGTATCACTAAGCAGTTATGAAAACTACAAATCTTCACCAATCCAACAAAGCTGTATCAACATCCTGCATAGAATACAGTGTGTTTCTGTTGGCAGTGACATACTCACCTCAGTGTTGCTTTAATTCTCCACTGTTCCACCATTTTCCCATCAAGAACACTGAAAAATACACAGTGTGTTTTTTTTTTTTTTTTTTTTACAATAAACCATGGTGTAAAGCATGACATCCCTGAAACTTAAGGTTCTTTAACAGAATAAAAATTCATTTAATTTGAGAGAGATAACTTCAGAGTAACTGGCTATTTATTGTCGTAAGATTTTTTTACCTGATTTTTTATTTCTTCTCTTGAACAAACTTCTGTCTTTTTTGGAAATCTCCTAGAAAAGTCTGCAACATAATACATATTATTTACCTACTTTAACTCAGAGACGATACTTCAGCAGAAAGGACTTCATTATTTGGTATAAAAGTCTATGGGCAACATTTCAATGGCATATTGACATGACAATGTTATACCACACTAAGCAAGTTTATGCTCATGACAACAACAAGCAGAACCCTCTGTAATCTATTGGTAGAACCCAGAGTTGACTTCTAAATGTTGAACTCGCCAAACAAGCCAAAAGAGCAGCATGCCTTGTCTATGATGCCGTCAATCTTCCTTCTTCTTCCACGGCCCTCTTTGATGGTCTGAGCTGTCTCCCCACTACCGAGTCAGGAAATCTTCCTTGTGGCATTGAGGCAAAACTGAAGAGATGTAATCTCTTGTGATGGAGGAGAAAGAGAAGATACAGGAAACCATTGTCATGACACGAATAAATCTTTCAGGGAGAGATGAGTTACTCGTCAGATATCCTTGTTAAGGTAACAGACAACAAACAACAAAGCTGAGAATGAAGCCTTGAAGAAGCAATAGATGGAAACCTTTCACCAAAGAACTACACTCTACTTATATAATTTATTATACAATACAGATAGGTCTTGGACAAAGCAACCAAATCCTCAGCCACTGAGAAGCAAATTTGATTATCTAGCTTGATTTGCTATTTAAAATATCACTTTGAAAAAACAGAGCAAGCAAGGAGAGTGAAAATAGCCTCTTACCGCCCAGTCCTTTTGCCCTGCTCCGAGTTTTCAGTGGCCTGCCTCTGGTCTTCCATCCTGCTGCGCTGGTTGCTGTTTGTTTACCGTTTTGAGCCTCTACCACCTTTCTCTGCCGTATCGTTACGTTTTGTCATCTGACGTCTTCGTGTACGTCGGGTTCTCCAAACCAACCCCTAAACTTCTGAAACATATTTGTCGAAATAGCGATTGGTATTAAAGATGAGAAAGCCAGTCAATCTGGACAGTAAGATTCTGATTTATGTAACCAGAACTGAAATATATGCGTTTTCTTCTCTGGTTGTTTGAAGTCGTTCGAGTCGTAAGCTACTGCCACCAGTGGTCGAAAGGTGGGAATGACGCCTTCAATGTGCCTTTCCAAGAACAGGTAACTGGTTTTAGATTCACCATAAAATACACACCAACTGGCTTGTCGAACAAAAATAAAATAAATAAAATAAATACTTACTTACTGTATAAGTGCATTTATTTTGGCAACATTATCACAAAAATCATTTAATTATGACAAACCTACAAACCCATCTAAAGTTTAAAAGTAATATAATGTGTTAATTGTGTGTTTATGTGTGACATTTTAGCAATGACTGTTACCATAATACTAATACGTGGTATTATAATAGTTATTATAAATCCAGACCTGGCTATGATATTTCGACCAGCAGGAGGCAGTAGTGGTTCAGAATTGTTTCACATCTGCAACACAACAAGACGAGGAGGAAGACGGAGCGGTGGACTCAGTCGGAGGTCAGTTTGCACAAACACCGGCACACATAATTTAAATGTATTTTATATGTCTTAACGTGGGGTTTAATCATCATAATACGTTGTCTTGAGCCCGATTGGAATTGTTGGGGTAGAATTCTTAAGGGAAGGATTAGCCGGTCTTGTTTAGCTGCTTACTTGTATGAGACGAGGTTACACCAGACTCCTGTAAAAAAATCTCATTGGGTTTAAAACATAGTGAAATAAAACTCGAATGTTCTAGATTGTGAAAACAACCCAAAACATTTCAGGATTAATTCGGGTATTGTGATATAATCGGTATGTAGAGAAAAGGATTTATTGAAATCAGAGATGGTGGTGTAGCTGGTTGAGTCAGTCCGGTTTGTAAGTCAGGTTGGTCAGACTGTACTAAACGGAAATACAAGCAGATGGTTTTATATATAAAAACTATACGAGCCTAACTCGGTGGAGCTGAACAAACATGCACATGACTAACCCTAACTCCTAACCCTAATACATCTTGCGGTATGTAACTATGTTATTGGATTTTAGTTATAAAATAATATTTTTTCTTATACTCTTGCTGTACACATTTCTATTTGAAACTGGTTACGTGCTTTTCCAGGGTGAAAATGAAGACTCTGATGGTGTTTGATTTTGACCACACTGTGGTTCATACACAGTGATACCTAAGAATGGGCAATATAAACTATTAAAATGATTAAACCACTTAGTTAACCCCTTCTATTAACCATAAAACCATAAGTAAGGGTGGTAGATGTTTAAAAAATCCATGCAGGAGTGCTGTGTTACAAGACAATTTACACCCATAAAATCAAAATCAATCAAAATCCCACACTGACAGGTCATATGAACCACATTTTTGTCTCTCCGTGGTTTACAGATGCCTCCCCAGGTCAGTGACTCTCCCTGACTCTATAAAAAGAATTCCTACAGAAAAGGTCACTGGACCGAGTTCTGGCAGAGTGATGAACTACATAGGAGAAAAGGCCGATGTATTAATACATGTTTTGAGCTACAGAATATCTGGACATTAACATCAGCTGCTTACTTAAATCTCCACTCATCCAGTTGTCTGACCTTTTTTTTTTGTCTGTTCATTCAGGGACCAGGAGGTCATCCTGGACAGGGTCCGAGGTGATGGAACCATACCCTCAGCAGCTGAACACAGAGTTGCTGACGCTCATATCACAGAATAAAACACCATTGACTGCATAGTCATCTCTGACTCTACCATGTCTATAGACTGATCCTCTGCGCAGCCGGGCTTCGGTGGTCGAATCGGTCGCCCAACCCGGCTAAGGTCACGGAACTCGGGCACGTGGAGGCATAATGCTACCCACTCACGAAAGGACGATGCCCCTGTAAACCTCTGCAAGAAAAAGCAAGTCCTGGAGCTTTACCCTGTCATCAGAGAGCAAACTGGTGGAGGTGTGACCATAAGCGGATATTTCCACGGGAGACGGGGAAATGATCCTGCCTCCTACTATGTCTGAGGGGGCATGATGTTGTGATGCTCCAGTGAAGGGGTAATACACCCTGGAGAAAACTGCTCGCCAAAACTGAAAGGTCAGATGGATAACACTACTTTGAGAGCTAGAGTTCTTAAGCTCGAGCAGGTACTGACATCTCCAGGAACTGAAAGCAAGCATGCAAAATGAAATGTTTGAGAACAATATTTGATTGACTTCTCAGCTGTAACTGGAAAATTATTGTAATTCTGCACACACACACACACACACAATGCTATAAGACTACAGACTGTTTGGGAACCAGGTCGAAGCGCATGCGGTTAAGGAGCTGGTCTTCCTCCAGCATCACTGCAGCCAGAGGATACATCTGCTCCATGTCGAAGTGGAACTGAACACCGGCGGGAGGGTCCCGCAAGAAGTTCCTCTTGTCCTAGAATCAGCAGCCAGACAGCTCAGATTCTACTTAAAGGGCTAATAATTCCAGTGATAATCAGAAGTGTATATTGAACAAAGATAGAGATAATGCCACAGACATGTTAGCACATTCGTATAGTAATGTCTTTGCTTACAGCTGAGAGAGCAAGGATCTGTTGCTGGATTGTCTCTTCCTCATTGTAGCCAACCCAGGGAGGCACTGCTGCTTCTACGCACAAACATCAGCACACACACACCTTCAGTCACATGCTGTAAAAATACATTTTGACACAAAGTACACAAGACCATGAGATAGAACTGGGCTCCAGAGAAGTGCTACACCACTCAGTCACTGGTCTCATCTCAGATACACACATGTACCCCCCCCCCCAGTATAGATAATGGATGGATGGAAAATAAGCAGTTGTTGATAATATGCTTTACATTTCTACTTTCAGGGTAGTTCAACGTTTTTAATTATTAAACAATACAATTCTTTTTTACTGGTTTTATCATCTCCAACTGGGAGGAGACCTCGAGGTAGACCCAGAACTCTATTGGAGGATTTATATATTTCATCTGGCCTGGGGGCGCCTTGGGATCCCCAGAGGAGGAGCTGGAAATTGTTACTAGGGAGAGGGATGCCTGGAATACCTCGCTTTGGCTGTTCCCACTGCGCCCTGACCCCAGATAAGCGGAATAAAATGGATGGTTTTATCATTTCCCTTTATAATCATTTCTATTTTCCACATGCATTAGCCTCCAGTTGTTTTTACTATTTCTCTCCGTTCTGTCTTGAACTTATAAGTTTGTCTTTGAGCTGCACTAACCTTTATATAAGGTGCTACAAACAAAGTCTTATGGACTGAGTTAATTGTATTTTTTAATTACCATATTATGCATATAGGAAATGTTTTGTTTTAAAAAAAAATCTCAATCGCAAATTTTAAAAAAAATCAGAAATGTCTGAATTTTTAAACTCATACTACCAATTGACATTTAAAACTATGGAACAGTTGTAGACGGTGCTGTTTGCAACAACTTAATGGGCTTGGTAAATTTTCAGTCTGGACACTCACTGTCATAAAGCACTTAATGAAAACCTTTAAAGGTCACGCTTTTAGTTCCTTATATTTGTTTATATTTTTGATCCAATTACAATACAGTTTTCCTGTGTATATACATATATATGTGTATACATATATATACATGCATTACATATTGTATCAACATCACTTAGCAGGACTGTTGTCATCATTTTATCTTTTTCCATTTAGTCTGACTGTGACTTGACTTAAAATATGGCAGTAAAATGTTTGCACTTTGCTCCGTCACTGAGAACAGAAGCTGGTGCCAGTTTGGATTAACAGCAATTACGATGGATTCAAGCACTGACAGAAACGTTTTGGGAGGAGTATCACTTTAAGCAGTTATGAAAACTACAAATCTTCACCAATCCAACAAAGCTGTATCAACATCCTGCATAGAATACAGTGTGTTTCTGTTGGCAGTGACATGGTTTCACCTCAGTGTTACTTTAATTCTCCACTGTTCCACCATTTTCCCATCAAGAACACTGAAAAATACACAATAGTGTGTTTTTTTTTTTTTTTTTTTACAATAAACCATTATGTGTAAAGCATGTGACATCCCTGGAAACTTTGCCAAGTTCTTTAACAGAATAAAATTCATTTAATTTGAGAGAGATAACTTGTGAGTAACTGGCTATTTATTGTCAAGATTTTTTTTACCTGATTTTTTTGCTTTCTTCTCTTGAACAAACTTCTCTTGCTCCTTTTGGAAATCTCCTAGAAAAGTCTGCAAATACACAACACATACACACGCACTTTAACTCAGAGACGTATACTTTAGCAAAGGACTTATTATTTGGTATAAAAGTCTATGGGGCAACATTTCTAATGGCATATTGACATGACAATGTTATACCACACTAAGCAAGTTTATGCCTGCGACAACAACAAGCAGAACCTCTGTAATTCCACAGGTGAACCCAGAGTTGACTTCTAAATGTTGCTGAACTCGCCAAACAAGCCAAAAGAGCAGCATGCCTTGTCTATGATGCCGTCAATCTTTCCTTCTTCCACGGTCTTCTTGATGGTCTGAGCTGTCTCCACCACTGAGTCAGAAATCTTCTTGGTGGCACTGGAGGCAAAACTGAAGATGTAATCTTCAGATGGAGGAGAAAGAGGAAGGATAACAGGAAAACCATTGTTACGACACGAATAAATCTTTCAGGGGAGAGATGAGTTACTCCTGTCGTCAGATATCCTCTTGTTGGCAACAGACAACAAACAACAAAGCTGAGAATGAAGCCTTAGCTAGAAGAATAGGATGCGGAAACCTTTCACCAAAGAACTACACTCTACTTATATACTTGATATACCGGGGGTTAACACAGATAGGTCTTGGACAAAGCAACCAAATCCTCAAGCCACTGAGAAGCAAATTTGATTATCTAGCTTGACGGTTATTTAAAATACTTTGAAAAACAGAGCAAGGAGAGTGAAAATAGCTCTCTCTTACCGCCCAGTCCTTTGCCCTGCTCCGAGTTTTCCAGGTTCGCCTCTGGTTCTCCATCCTGGTCAGCTGGTTGCTGTTTGTTTACCTCGTTTTGAGCCTCTACCACCTTTTCTTCCTGCTGCACGCTCACGTTTTCTTTGTCATCTGACGTCTTCGTGTACGTCGGGTTCTCCAAACCCAACCACGTCCCTAAACCTCTGAACATATTTGTCGAAATAAAGTGACTGTTAGCTTAAAGATGAGAAAGCCAACAATCTGGACAGTGGGTGATTCTTGACTTTATGCAACCAGGAACTGAACAGACAGGTTTTCTTCTTCTCTGGTTGTTTGTGTCGTTCGAGTCGTGTGTTACTGCCACCTAGTGGTCGAAAGGTGGAATGACGCCTTCAATGTGCTCTGGGCGAACAGGTAAACTCGGTTTTAGATTTTCACTCGCCATAAATACACACTAACTGGCTTTGTCGAACAAAAAAAATAAAATAAATAAATAAATACTTACTTACTGTATAAGTGCATTTATTTTGGCAACATTATCACAAAAATCATTAATTATGACAAACCTACAAACTCCATCTAAAGTTTAAAAAAAGTAATATAATGTGTTAATTGTGTGTTTATGTGTGACATTTTAGTAACGACTGTTACTACAATACTAATACGTGGTATTATAATAGTTATTATAAAATCCAGACTCCACAAGGCGATACTTGACCAGCAGGAGGCAGTAGTGAGCCCAGAATTGTTTCACATCTTGCAACACAACAAGACGAGGAGGAAGACGGAGCGGTGGACTCAGTCGGAGGTCAGTTTGCAATAAACACCGGCACACATAATTTAAATGTATTTTATATGTCTTAACGTGGGGTTTAATCACTGTTAACACGTTGTTCCTGAGCCCGATTGGAATTGTTGGGGTAGAATTTTAAGGGAAGGATTAGCCGGTCTGTTTAGCCGCTTACTTGTAAGGAGACGAGGTTACACCAGACTCCCTGTAAAAAAATCGGTCATTTAAAACATAGTGAAATAAAACTCGAATGTTCTAGTGATTAGAAAACAACCCAAAACATTTCAGGATTAATTCGGGTATTGTGATATAATCGGCATGTAGAGAAAAGCGATTTATTGAAATCAAAGAGATGGTGGTGTAGCTGGTTGGAGTCAGTCTCGGTTTGTAAGTCAGGTTGGTCGACTGTACTAAACGGAAATACAAGCAGATGGTTTTATATATAAAAAACTATACGAGCCTAACCCTGGTGAGCTGAACAAACATGCGTAATACGACTAACCCTAACCCTAACCCTAATACATATCTGCGGTATGTAACTATGTTATTGGATTTTAGTTATAAAATAATATTTTTTCTTATACTCTTGCTGTACACATTTCTCTATTTGAAACTGTTACGTGCTTTTCCAGGTGAAAAATGAAGACTCTGATGGTGTTTGATTTTGACCACACTGTGGTCGATGACAACAGTGATACCTGGGTGGTCAGGTAAGCAATATAAACTATTAAAATGATTAAACCACTTAGTTAATCCCCATTAAATCCATTACAAACCATAAGTAAGGCATAGATGTTTAAAAATCCACAGGAGTGCTGCTACAAGACAATTTTACACCATAAAATCAAAATCAATCAAAATCCCACACTGACAGGATTGCCATACAGTATGAACCACATTTTTGTTTTCCGTGTTTACAGATGCCTCCCAGGTCAGACTCTCCCTGACTCTATAAAGAATTCCTACAGAAAAGGTCACTGGACCGAGTTCATGGGCAGAGTGATGAACTACATAGGTGAGAAAAGGCCAGATGTTCATTAATACATGTTTTGAGCTATACAGAATATCTGGACATTAACATTGTATTGCTTACTTAAATCTCCACTCATCCTTCAGTTGTCTGACCTTTTTTTTTTTTTTTTTTTTTTTTCATTCAGGGGACCAGGAGGTCAGTCCTGACAGGGTCCGTAGTGTGATGGAAACCATACCCTTCACAGCTGGAATGACAGAGTTGCTGACGTTCATATCACAGAATAAAAACACCATTGACTGCATAGTCATCTCTGACTCTAACACCATGTTCATAGACTGGATCCTCTGCGCAGCCGGGCTTCAGGTGGCTGTCGACCGGGTTTTCACCAACCCGGCTAAGGTCAATGAACTCGGGTACGTGGAGGTACAATGCTACCACTCTCACGAGTGCGATCGATGCCCTGTAAACCTCTGCAAGAAAAAAGTCCTGGAGCTTTACCTGTCAGAGCAGTCTGGTGGAGGTGTGGACTACAAGCGGATATTTTACGTGGGAGACGGTGGGAATGATCTCTGCCCTACTTCATGTCTGAGGGGGCATGATGTTGTGATGCCCAGGAAGGGGTACACCCTGGAGAAACTGCTCGCCAAACTGAAAGGTCAGGAGGATAACACTACTTTGAGAGCTAGAGTTCTTGCCTGGAGCAGTGGCACTGACATCCTCCAGGAACTGAAAGCAAGCATGCAGTCGTAGGCAGGGCCCATTGGAGAACAATACTTGATTGACTTCTCAGTTGTAACTGAAATATTGCACTTGTAGCAAATAATGAGTTTTGCACTGTAGGGGGCACTTGCTGCTCCCTGTAATTGTCACATTATCAAGACAGTATTTATGATTTTAGAAGTGCAGTTATTATGAAGGATTTGTCTTTTATTCAGAGGTGGAAGTGGGGAATGCAGGCATCTGAGCTCAGTTACAACACGGATACATTACAATAACAGTGTTTATATGTTTTGGATCCTACTTAAGTTGCGCTGTTTAGTATTTCATACCGTACCCCAGGCTAGTTTCCATGCTTCATCTCTCAACCACGAAGCACAGCTGGGGTTACTATGTTCCAGCCACTCTGAAACTTGACATTTTGTCCACCCCATCAGTAATTAAAGTTATTACATTAATAATATGGTCACAAGTAATAGTTTATAAATACCAGCTATCACATCATTTATGAGTGGGGCCTTTGCAGAACATATCACACATGCTTTTAAAAACACAATAAAACATACAGATAGACTTTATGACCTTATTTATGTATTACTGGTGTACTGTAAAGTCAATTGTAACAGACCTTTTTCAGTAGGCATTTTGACTTGTCATAGCAGGAGAAGCACAGGTGTTACTAATAACATTTTCCTACTGTGACATGGCAAAATGTCTTTAGTGAAAAAGTGCAATTTATAATATGGTAAATATATTTCTTCTATTGGGGCTGTAGCCACCATTTTTAATTTAACACATCTTAATTAATTTACGTCAGTTTCCCCAGAGGAGAGATATCAAATTGTATTTCTACCTTTTAAACATTTTTTCTAAAGTTACCAGGAAATGCAAACTGTGGTGCCACATAAATAGTTCATAATATGTCAGAGTTGTTTAATGTTACTTAATCTTACAACTGAAAATGTAACACATCTTCTAAAAGAAAAAGAAATGTCACACTGCTCCAGCCCTTGATTGTAAGCTGAGGACATAGCTGAGCTAATTAAGTATCAACCATCACTGGATTGTTTGGATTTTGGATTTATTAGCCTGTTGTACTTTTGTTCTATGTGTATATATATATATATATATGTGCTGCTCTGTGCCTGTAAACATCTCTGTCCTCAGTGATTTTAACATCTCAGGTCTGTGGTTTGAGTTCATTCATGTGAAGCTATCTTGATTGTTTAAACCAGGTTTGGATTAACCTGATAATGTTAACTCTGTGTTGGCTCTATTGAATGGCATAAACCTAAACTAACTGTTTACTTTAAATGAACAAAAAGTCCAGGTTATTTTAGCCTTGTTGTACAATACCCTGCAGATTTACTGAGTTATGTGGATAACTTTTCTTAGTAAAACCCAGAGCCACTGTTTTTATATCCCGTTTGAGAAGTTTTCAGATTTTATTAAGTAATACTATCCAGTTAACCTGTTGTAGATAGCATTGGAATAGTTCTGGGACACTATTAAGGTTTCTTAAAGCCAGTATATTATCTAGACTGAGTACAGTATTGCTGTTGAAGTGCTGTGTCCCTTTGACAGCAATACTTCAAAGGAAACTTAAATGTTCATGAATACACATGCATTTGTGATTGACACTGTTGTTGACAATGGCATGAAGCAACATGCTAAAATCTGTATTTTTTATTCTTATTCTTGTAATTCTAATGATGCAATTAAAACCAGGAACATGTTGGATCAGTTGTTTTCTTTATGTACTGTTCACACAGGGGCCTCAGTCTAACACTCCAGTATTTCATAATGCCTTTGTGAACTGCGACAGTGTGATGTTGGATTACATTATGTTGCTGCATTTGTTTTGTATAATTTTTCTTCATATATATAAATGTACTGGACAAAATATTAGACACCTAATGTAGTCCATTAGATGTTTGAAGGGGATGCCAACACCTCCATAAACATCTGAAAACAAACTTGTCACCACTTTCAGACAGCACAGAGACAGAGTACATTAGCCTTTTATTAATCGTGGAAAAACGTTGGAAGATTAACCTGCTGACAAAACTAGAAGTATAGTATTTTTTCAGTATCTAGGTGCCCTTTCCAATGATGTTTATAATAGACAAAATTGAGCCTGAGAAAGCAAAAATGAGAAATGTAAGAATAACAAACACAAACAGAAAAATAGGTGATCTTTTGCATTCAATGAAAAATGTGAAAATGAAAAGGATAGAGAATATTAGGAATGTTAGAGGAAAATGGACACTAAGGAAAAGAGGAAGAGCAAGGAGGTTAGTATTTTTTTAAGTCTCAGGAAATGGTGAAATATCATTTTTCAGTACATTTTCACAATCCATGAACAAGACTTGACAGTCTACAGCCATGCTAGCAGTTCTGTGAGGTTGCAGTTTTAGCTAAATGCTAACATGCTCACAATGATTACACCTACTTTCTGATGTCTATAAGTTACATTGTTTACCATGTTCTCCATCTTAGTTTACCACATTAATAAGTTAATATTTGCCAGTTAGCACAGACAACATGTTAATGCTGAGATATTTCGCAGGATATCAATAAGCTTCATTCTCTAGAAATGATGAGATAAAAAAATATATGAAATTTATAAGTTTATTGAGACATTGTCGTTTTTTTTCACCCAAACTTCAACTAGTGGTGTATTGAGAAAGTGATTTATCCTTTCTTTTCAAATAAGCAGATACATCCTGTGAAAATGCAAAGATATTTCTTCCCAAGACTGACAAACAAACAAACCCAAAAAAAACACTAGACTTGCACAAATGGATAGGGATTTTGAGGAGGGATTTCTTCCAACAATTCAAAGAAACAGCTCTTGCCTAAGATCTAACCCGGTATTATGGTCCAAAACTCAGCAGGCTTTGTTTACTCTCTGAATGCACTCTTCAGTGGGAAGAAGCTTTAGATGAGACTTGCTGTATTAAAGGAGGATGCTTAGTTGCATAAGTAACAGTTGGGCGCAACAGTGAGGCTGTCAAACTGGGGTACACGTCTTCGAAGTTTGGAGTAGTTTACTCAGAAAGTTTAGTGTTCAGGACAGAAAGATGGCTCAGAAACAGTTAGTATCTGAATGTTTTGGAGTTTTGGAGTTGTCACATTAAGTATTGCCAATGGATAAACCTGTTTGTTTCTACAGCAAATTCATTACACAGTATAAAGGGAAAATCTAATCCAAAAAAAAAAACAAAACAAAATGGGGTCTATTATTGGTAAAGCAGTATCAGTGTATCTGCCTGCAGGCTCAATAGACCAGCATGTATTGCAGCCACAAGGCACGTAAAGTTTTAATTAGGGAGCTGGGAGCATTTTTCCACATATGTGTAAAAAGTACATGCTGAGTGCAAAAACATCACACCTCTCTTCACATTAACTCAAAGCTGTTAAAAGGCAGACAACACAGAGTATCTAACAGGATAAATGGACCCTAGGGTGGAATTTTCTTTTCATAGAAAGACATTAACATTCTCTCATGACATTTTAATGATGTTCCTTAGCACAGTTATATTGGTGGAATAAATGCTGCTAAATTTGAAGATATTTGTTTCACATTTGTGCAACTGCCTGACTTGTATGGTTGATTTCCAGTGTAATGAATTATGAGAACAGTCGTTTGGTTTATTTCTGTGGCAAGGTTCACTTTAGCCTCCAGTGTGAAGACTAGTCAGGTTTACTGGCTTATTGATTAGTCGGTCGATAGAAAATTAATTGGCAACTATTTTGTTAAAAAATTTACCAATTGATCATTTAGAGTCATTTTTTCAACATTCAACATTCATTGGTTCCAAGTTCTCAAATGTGAATATTTGCTGGTTTCCTTTGTCTTATTCAACTGTTTCTGACCGCTGATCAGACTAAAGACATTTTCTGAAATATTCTGAATTTTATGGACAAAACTCATTAATCAAGAAAACATTTTGGATATCAACAACGATGATCATTTTCATTTTAGAGAGTAAGGGTTTGTGGTGAGTTTGGGAACCAGCGCAATTTATGAAGCCTTCCTGTTGCTTTAACAGGCCTATTGATTAAAATCTGCTCAACCCTAAAGGTCTATTGAGTGAACCATTCCCCCACTGCACCCCTCTCTTTACAGCATCTATAATCTCATATCCAGTTCTGTTGACATTTCCTACTGTGAAACAGGCTGCCCCATGTTAAGGAGCAGACTCTACTGAACAGACTGCACTGTGATCATTTAAAGCCTTCAGGCTCTGAAGGGTCATCAGTGACAGCTTATGCATCCATCCATTATCTCTACCCCTTCTCCTTAAGAGTCGCGAGTGAGGCTGGAGCTTATCACTGGGCGAGAGGCAGGGTACACCCTGGACAGATCGCCAGTCCATCGCAGGGCCAACATATAGAGACATTCACACTCACGTTCACACCTACGGGCAATTTAGAGTCACCAATTAACCTAAGCTGCATGTCTTTGGACTGTGGGAGGAAGCCGGAGTACCCAGAGAGAACCCATGCAGGCACAGGGAGAACATGCAAACTCCACACAGAAAACTGTACCTTCTTGCTGTGGGGCAACAGTGCTAATCACTGCACCACCCGCCGCCCTAGTCACATTTTATACTGAATGCAAAGAAAATTAGGAGATTATTCTTTTATTAATTTGTACTGGGATTAGATTCCAACAGGAATCCAAACCTATAACAATAATTTTGACAGGATATCATATTTTCTTGCTTTGGCACTGAGCCAGACCTTGTAGCCAAAGCTACAGACAGACTACAACTGGGTCACCCTGAAGACCTTGGGATCTCTAGGTGCATGATTTCCATGATGTGAGCCATTCTGAGGAGGTGCTGGATGCCCTGACAGCCCTGCAGTGCAGTTCTCCAGCTCTCCATGACCTTTGACCTCCCTATAAGACTGGAAGAGGAGAAAAGAGAGAATAAAGGGACGATTACACAAAACATTATTATAAAAACCAACATGGTGTTTCCAGGGTCTTGTATTCTGCATGAGCAGCTGGTAAAAGTTAACAGGGGAGCTAAACCACTCTATTGTAAACTTTTCTTCCATAATTTCCCCAAGATGAAATAATGGAGAAGAATGTGGATGACCCAAGTAACCCATAATTTCAAAAGCCAAAGTTGGTCTCAAAAGCTAGAATTGGGGTGCTATATGTTTAGCATCTTTACAAACTGCCCACTGTTTTTCAGAATTTGCTCGAAGGTGTTCCCTCCATGTACTTCATGCTACATCACCAGCTGGTCTCTCATCAAAAGTCCATATTTATCCCATTCAAAATTCAACGTAGCCTGGGAGTCTGGTAATCCCTGGACTGACACTTTCCACACTTCGTAATTCTTCCCCTCCTCTGTGCTCCTCCCCTCCAGGCTGCTGGTGGTAGAGACATGGAGGTCTGATCAGCCTTGGTAGACTATATCTGTTCCTCCAGACTCACCATAACAGAGCTGAATGTGGAGAGCTTGCTGAAGGCTGCTGACCTGCTGCAGTTCAGGGCGAGGTGGGCCTGTGAGGCCTTCATCATGCGTCTGCTGGATGTAGACGACTGCCTTGGCATGCTGGCGTTCTCCCAGCTTCACGCATGCCCTACCCTTGAGAAAGAAGCCCGCAGGCTGCCAGCAGGCAGATCAGAGATCAGCTCTCTTTATTTAGTGAAATTTTTTGCATTGTCAAAAATTTAACTTCTAGAACTAAGACAAAGTGAAAGCAGAACAACTTTTCTGTACTGTAATTTTAGTTTTTCATGTCACTGAATATTTTTCACTGTGTTTTGATCTTGGTGAGGTGAGGTGAGTCTTTTCAAAGACATTTTACACATGAACAAATGCGTGCAGGTGGTCAGAAAGACTTCAGATGAATGCTAATGTTGCTCCAATACGCCACTGTTTTCTAATATGCCATGTGAACTTTATAAGGTGATTAAATGTCAATCACTGTGTTAACATACAATCAAATAACCAGGTCACAGTTGGATTTTGTGCAGTGAGTTGATTTCTTAAATGTCACGTAAATGAGGGAACCGCTAATTGGAGTAGGGGATTACGGAAATCTGATTTCTAGAGATAGATTTGTCCTGGAGAAATAAGATACAGGTAAAGGGGCTTCTCATTGGCTTTTTACAGACACAGATGTGCATGACAAAAGACAGCAAACAGGCAAAGGAGGAGCTGAGTGTCAGGTGAAAGGAGAGAGCATTACACAAAGAGATGCATCCTTGTATTTACAGTAGCCTGTGGAAGTCTAAAAAGATCTGCTTCTGTTGCAGCATCTTCTCTCACCTCCACAGTTAAAATAAGAAAGACATGCTTCCAAAATAAGGGTTGAGTGTAGGGGAGAAATCTGATAACTGACCCGCTGTGTGTGTACACAGATTTACAGTAACTAGGTTACTACAGTGCTAACCTGGTTACTCAAGTGCATGCACATGCTATGATTTTTGTGTTTCCAGCTTATTTTTCTGCCTTCAAGTTAAAATTGTAATACTAAAACACTTCTTTGTTCAGGCTGACATTAGCCCTGCGTGACAAAACGCCCCTCTGTTCATGCTGTGGGGGTGTAGGCTCGGGCAAATAAAAACAATATCAAAACACAAGTATCCAGGATGATTTTTGGCAAATTTGGCATCCTTCATGGCCACTTATGAGGAAATACATTCAAAATTTTACAAAATGTACTTAAAATATCAAAAGTAAAAATACTAATAATGGAGATTTATCCCTTTGAGAGATAAAAATATACTGCTTTATAAGTACTAAATTACAACCGCTCTTGATTGTACATGCAGAAAAACAAAGTTAGCTCTGTCCAATTTAGCCTTTACAATTCAATAAATCTATTTACATAAAAATGTTTGGAGCGCAACCCAGTTATTGTCATGTTGTTGCTCCCTGCAGAGTACTGGATGTGCCTTGTGTCTGTAAACAGCAGCCTGTACCTGGTAGGGGGCCAGACCACCCTCGCTGAATGCTTTGACCCACACACAGAGGAATGGGTCTCGCTTGCCAGCATGACGGAGGGGAGGATAGAGTTCTGGGTGGTGGCCATGCTGGGCTGTGTCTATATCACTGGGGCCTATTCTTGCTCTAAAGGGACCTACCTGCAGAGCATGGAGAAATATGACCTCATGCAGATACATGGTACAGAGTTGGAGATCTGCCTGATGCAGCGTGTTTGCATAGCTATATTTGTGGTTATAGTTGCACATAGTATGGAAAGAGAGAGGCAAGCTAAATATTTTGCATCATAACTTCTCCTTGGTATTACTGTACTGCTAAATGGGTGACCTGGTCTGGCAGTGCCATACTGACTGCTTTGATTGTACTGTAATATATGTGTTTCTCCCAAGGTCTGTCTCCTAACCTGCCTGCTCCAAACTGGCAGGAAAAACTGGACAACAAGCTGGAAAAGGAAAGTTTAATGCCCATGTACATTCCATTATTTCTGGGTTTAGTTGACATTTTGTGAAATATATGCTTATTTGCTTTTTTGAGAGTCCAAATGTAACAAAATCCACCATACAGCACCTCTAAAGCTGAATAAATAAGACAGGAAGTCACTGCTCCACTAAGGTAACTGACTCCTGGCTGTGGCTTCATATTTAATGAACAGTTATGGGAATTGTATCGATCTGATCTAACTCTTGGCAAGAAAGTGAAGAGTATTTCCCAAAATGTTGACTGTTCCTTTAAGTCTTGTCATAGCAGGAAATGCGCAGGTGTAAGTAATAACATTAATGAATGCTCAGTTGCAGTAAGTGTTCCCGTGAGCCAGAATGCACAATACAGGATACTGGAACTGGCTTACCTAAATGGAATGGTTATTAATTGCACCTATGCCTGCTACAGATTGACATGACAAAATTTCACAGCAGATATTTTGACTTGAAAAACACAGGTGTTACAAACACAAACAAATTGCTCTGTTCTATTCAAGTGTCTGCTATGACAGTGTGAATTCATAAAATTTATTAACTACACCTGATCTTTTTACTTCTTCTTTGAAAAGGCCTGTTAGAGTTTAACACTGAATCAAGGTTATCTAACTTCTTGCTGAACAGCAACCACCACAGGACAAATAGAGCTCCGGTAGTTGACGTCATGCAATCCCAGAATGCAGCAGACGAAATCAAAACACTGCCATATTGGCAGGAAAGTGTGCTCTTCAAATTACTGCCAGGTATACCACTGCTAATAGCTAACTTGTCTCTTCGCCTGCTGTATTTAAAAAAGTGAACATGGTGGATAGCTGTTGTGCCCTGTGATGCCAGAAGAGTCGTGGACAAGCAAAGGGGAGAGCATTTTATTGGATTCCCAAAGATCCTGAAAGACGACAGAATAGATTACTGCCAAAAAACATGCTACAAGCCTTAGTTGGTAGACTCCAGAGCTGAATATTCATCACAAAGCCAAATTGTGTCTGTGTGTTCCCCTCTAGGCTATTGTAGGCTTTCACAGAATCTGCAGAGTAGGACGAGTGAAAGTTGATCAGGTAATTGTAGATGTCTGGATACTGCAGGTCTGTAACATTGTCCGCTTCAGCTGTCTCAATACTTGTGAAAAGCCCCCTGGGGCTGTGATATTTCCTCTGTCAAAAGTTACATAGTGTTGCTTTAAAAGATGAAAGCCAAATAACTGCAACTGTCAAACATGAAGGACAAAGACTGTATTCAGTAGAATTAAGAAACCTTAGAACTGAAGAATTTTTTTCATCGATTCGTAATGGTGGCTTTCATGCTCATGAAAGGTCAGATGAAACAAGTAAATCTACAAAACATAGCAGACTGTGCTTTTTCAGTTAATGGGAAGACACTGCAGCATATGGGCCTTTTCAAGGCAGAATTTTCAACTTATTATAGTCAGAACAGCACAGGTGTAATTATAACCTTTTACAAAGTCTCTGTTGCAGCCATGTCAGTGAAGCAGTGAGCACAATGGCAGGGCCCTGAAGCTGGCAAAACTACTATAAAATGAAAATGGTGTGCCACCCTTATTTATGCTGAATAAATACAGCTGTTTTGCTCTAAAAATGGGTGAAATAATGTAAGTAGAAATGAACATGTTTAGTGTTCATTGACTCCACTTCAACAAAGAAATAAATGATAGAAGAGGGCCTAAAAGCAAAATAAAAGCTGTAGTGTTGTGGGGTAAGGGATTTAAGAACCCTTTTTATTTGGATTAATTCATTAATTGATGAGATGGTCTCATGAATGAATCCCTCTTTCTTACCTTTTCCACTTGGCTTCAGTCCGTTGCCAAGTAGACAGACAGATAGACAGACAAAAATGTAAGGCTCTTGGGCTTTGCTCAGTGAGAGTTTAACTCAAACATAAGGTTGTTTCTGCCTCTGGAAAAGCCCCTCGAATAAGGCCAACCTGCTTGCCAGAGTCTGGTTACTGGAGACTCCCAATCATTTTAGAGTTTTATCTGCTCTGAAAAGCAAGGACACGAGTGTGTGGGGCTGTTTGATAGTTAACAAAGTGAAAGAGAGAGACAGGTGAAGACAGACTGATAGAAAGTCCAGCAGTGTGAAGTAGTAGTGAAGCAGACAGACACAGAGGGACAGTTTCCGATCATTTGTGTCTTTTACCGCATCCCTATCTGAACTCCTGAATCATAGGGAGTTTCTCTCTGCACTGTCCTACACTAATCATCACCAAGACATGATACCATCCAGAGGAGACTAACACCACTTAAATACAGTACATCTGATACCCATCATACAACTGGAGCTGCATTTTATGTGTTTTTTTGTGTGAACCTGATTGTCCATCATTGCTGCACTTATATGACAACCACAATGTTACTGGTTTTTATTTAATTAATTTTTGTTTGGCTTTGTTTTTTGTATTTCTTTAGACACACGAGTGACATGGCTAGGTATGGCGGCGTCGGCCTGTCAAAGGGTCCAACACTTTGGTCCAGAATATCTAGACACCTACTGAAGAGATTTCCATAATGTTTATTGTAATTTTTGCACAGACATTCATGGTCCCTAAAGAATGAAGCCTAATTATTTTTCTGAGTAAACCTCTAGCATCACCATGTGAATGACATTTCAGATTTTTTAGTGAAATATCTCAACAACTATTGGATGGATTTCTACAAAATTTGACATCCATGTCTTCCTCAGGTTGAATTGTAGCAACCTTGGTATCTTTCCATACAGTACCATCATCAGGTCAACATTTCAACTTGTCCAGTAATTTGGTTTATGACCAAATTCCCAAAAAACTAATGAGACTCCCATCAGCCTCAATTGTACCTTGTGTTTAGAGCTAGTGAGCAAATATTAGCACTCTAACAACTAGTAGTTAAAGGTGCTATATATAAGTTTCTGCTATCACTACATAGCTAATAGTAGCATGAACAACTATTTGCTTACCAAGCGCTTCAACCATTTTTGTTTACAAGAAGTTAGAATACATTCTCTAGGCAGGCTTACTTCTTCGTCTTCTCAGCTAGCTGGACAACATGCCAACTTCAGTATAAGAAAATAAGTAATAGAAATAGAAGGAAAACAAGAATTAACATGTTGGCTATATGGCGATAGCAAAAACGTACATATAACACCTCTAAACTTGGTAAACAAACTGCTTAAAATCAGCATTTTAGCACACTGATTTTAGCATTTTAGCTAAAAGCACTGTTGTGACTAAGTTCAGCCTCTCAGAGCGACTGTAATGACTGATTTGATAGATTTGAAAAGTTCTAAAGTGAACAACCTGACTAATTAATGTCAGTTACACAACAATATCTATCTAAATTTTGCTAACATTAACTAATGTTAGCCACCATAACCTCCTGGTCATACCAGACCAAGGCAGCTGAAGTAGCAAAATCCCTGAGGCTACTGAATTAAGAAGATTAAATTTAATTGATTCTGGTTGATACTTTTTATTTGTAAGAACAAGAAATTTCTTCTGTCAAAAAGTGTTGCTTTAATAGTGAAAGTCAAATAACTGCAAGTGCCAAACATGAAGGACAAAGACTGAACTCATAGTAGAATTAAGAAACCTTAGAACAGAAGCAAACTTTTTAATTTTTTTTCATTGATTCGTAATGATGGCTTTCATGCTGATGAAATAAGTAAATCTACAAAACATAGCAGATGGTGCTTTTTCAGTCATAAGAACTCAAACTGAATTGTTACATATGAAGTCACCACTGTAAAAACAGCAGTAAAAAATCTAATTATATAACTTAGTTCTATGCTTCACTGTTAAAGTCTGTGGTGTTTTAAACTGGAGAAAGAGGGTCTTTATCAAGCAACTGAAGGATGACACATATTAATTATACTTGGGGATAGCAAATACACCATTGGCTGCAATACAGCAAATATGCCTTTGTAAACTGTGTGAAACCATATTAGGCATGCACAGAGCCCAGTCTGAACTAACATGACAAATGCTTACCCTTTTCTACCAATTACTCCCAAGTCTATGCTCATTGTTCTCTTTGACAATAATGGCCCAGATCTAAATCTCCTTGACCCATTTCATTTCAAGAACCACTGCTGTGCTCTGAAGGCTGGATACTAGGCCTTCATTTCTCTGGTTTCTCTTAAAAGTTTGGTGCCCTCTGCAGCACAGTCTTTATGGTAAAAGTCAGAGTAATGAACAGAGGCTGCCAGGGGATGGCAGTGTTGCTCCATGTTGAATCAGTGAAATAGCTTAGCAAGAACCACAGTCTGTAAGAATGAATTGTTCTATTGGTATGGTTTGGTTCTTTGAGTTTTTCTTACATTTTGAAACCAAACTCAGAGGAGCTTTGCTCTTGACAAGCAAGGACATGAACAATCATAAAATCAATGAAAGGGCTGATGGACAAGAGAATCTTTGTGAATTACTTTTGGCTATAGACAGAGTAAGTATTCATCATTCATCAGGTATGTGGTGGACGGTAAAGCCCACTCATCTTCACTGCTTTTACTTGCAGAATGCAGTTCTTTGTTACACCCTTTGAAGGTTGGGGAACATGTAGCATCCAACATGCTTCTGAAAACCTCTTGTCAAGTTGCCCCTGAGCAAGGCTCTTAATCCCGAGCTGCTGTAATGAATACATCTGTGGGGGCTTCGTAGGGGTTTTGATTATAGCGGTGACGTTACATTTACTTAGCCAGATGCTGAGCAAATCTTTTATGACACAGGTGGCAACCAGTGTGACATAAAAGGGTTTTACCAACAAATGCTAAAAAGTTCAGATGACTTAGCAGCATTTCATATTTTGGTATATTACCTCTTTACTAGATGTTTTTGTTGTATCTTTTTATTGTTTCAATAATAACAAGCCATTGTAGCTCAAGAACATAAAAGGGTTGAGGGACATGTATGAGCAGATAAGATCTGTGATGTTGCAGTTGCAACTGGTTGTCAATAGAGGTTGATAAAGGTCAAACATTATTTAATGTCACTAGGAAAATAAGGAGGGCTACTAGAAATCCACTTCTTTTACACACCCAATACATTCCACTCTTATTTCCCCTTTTCATCTCTCCTCACATCACAACTCTGCTCGATGCCCTGATCCTTGTTGTTTTCGCCCACTTAAAGCTGATAATGAAATGTATGCACTGGGCGAAGCAGGCGATTAATCAGAGCAGATGTGTATCTAGGTGAGTGCCAGAGCAAGTCTCTGGAGCGCAGCGGCCTGACGGCTCAAACTCCACACTGGCTTTAGTAGGGAAGCTGAGTCTTCGCCTCTCACCCCATGGCTGTCATTGCCAACGTATGTGCCAGCCAGCCTTATTACAATTAATTAGGCGGTGCCGAAATGTCCTCACACTTCAGAAGCGATCATGTCTCATCTTGGCCAACAAAAAGGCTGCTGGTGGGCTGCTGTCACGTTTGCTGGCCTGATAAATCTGTGATGACAATTTACCAGAACAACATAGTGCTGTTATTCTTAAAGAAACACCAGAGTAATCTTCGTATGATATTTTACACTGGAATGTAGTTGTTCGTCAATTGATATAGTTTTCTACAAATTTTAGTGGCTTTATGATATTTTCTGTCTCATATCATATCCTCATAGTACCCCTATTATGGCATTACAATATTTAAGAGATTTCAAAAGAGAATTAATTGAATTGAGTTAAAAGAATTAAGTGCAGAGAAGTGCAACTAAGTGATACCCCAGACTGGAATAAAATAAAAAGCCAAAATAAACAAATAAAAAAAGATAAAAACACATTAGAAAACAAAGGATATCATATAAAAAAAGCCTTTGTTTTTACGAGGTTTTAAAGGTAAGTGATTTTGTCCTTATCATACTTGTAATATATCTCAATAATATTCTGGAAATAGTTATTAGATGTTACATATAATTTATGAGTCCAGTCTTCTAAAATGTGTTTGTGCAAAACAATTCATTTTCCTGAGGGCAACACCATTAAAATGGTTAGTCTCTTAGCGTTAGACTAAATAATCTCATAACGTTGCTTGCTTTATGCCTTAAGATTAATTGCGGCTTTAATGTTGGATGTCATTCAGTCCACTCTGCTCATCACACAGACTCAGGCTTTCCAAACTAGCAAGAGCAGATGCCATTGCTTAGTTGATTAGTTAAAATGGAAATGATGCTAAACCACTGTTTTGGGGCCACATGCACTTACCCGAGGCTGAACTTAACTCTTGTACATTGGTTGCTTAATGAGATGTCCAGTGTTCACGGATATGAGCTTGACTTGTAAGAATTTGATTAAGAATTTCCTCCAAGTGTTATTTCACAGTGTTTCTGTGTGAGCTTCAGTAACCTCACAAAATTTTTGACTATGCTGTGCACAAGGAAAAACTACCTATTTAATACTCTGCTGTACAGAGGAAAAATATATTTTGCTGTCAGGTGTGTCAAACAATAGAAGATTATAAAATGAGATTTTTTGAGTTGAAAGCAAATAATGTATTATAGATACCTGCAGCAGCCAATATATGCAGTTGACACGTGTGTGCAAAAAAAATTAATATCCTACAAGAGTGACATATTGCTTTTAAAGTATCTGATATTGTACTTGAGGCCTATCCATACTGCAACGGGACAGCAATATGGCACCTGTTCATGAACTCAAAATGTCTGTATTGTACCATTACAGTACTGCAGGACTTTCAGAATGATGTTATGAGAACAAGTAGAAAGAAAAAAACAGATAAGACAAGGGTCATTTGCAAGTAAAAGCCCTGTGCTCTTGTTACTGCTGACCAGGGTCTGCGTATTAGAAATCTTGTGTTGTATAGACACAGCACACATTATGACCTGTCCCATATACTTCAAATGAATCCCTTCATGGTGCAGGTCTCCTCTTTTGAAAGGTGATTTATATGTGCTGTGACTGTCCAGAGAGATCACAGAGTCACAGCCTCATTTAAGTAACCAGAGAGTGGTGGTGTGGTGAGGTGCTGTTGGGAAGAGTAACAGATTTGTCTACTCAACATTGTCATTAGTGTCATACATCTTCACAACATCTGGACTGGATGATCACAACAATACATTTGGTCCTTATTAAGGGTGACTTTTTTTCCTTCTGCATCTTGACCCCCACCGCTCACCTGCTCCGCTCATCTAGAAATCAGTATGATGACCTGCTCGTAGATGGGAAAAACTATTTGTACTTACAGTGTTGTTTGTACTTGTGTGCAGCAAAGCAGACATTGCCTTAGTTTTGTTTACCTGAACAGCAACTCGAGAGATGAAGGCCACCTCTGCAAGGAAACATATCATCTCATATCTCCGATCACATGGCATTAAGTAAATTAAAGCATCAGCATTTCCTTCATTTCCTTCTCTGCAGGCTGTCATTTACCCTCTGCTCATCTGTACCTCTGTGTGCTCGTAATCACTGTCACTCAAAACAACCTCAGCCTCACTGACACATTTTTATCTTATATTACACAGGGTATATGCAATGCAAAAGGCATGAAGTTAGCTCAAAAGAACAGCTCTAAAAAACTGGTGTCAACATTTCTACATGCTGAACCTCGAACTAAACAAAATACTCCCCAGCTAAATAAACCCATAAATGTCAACAGTACCAGCTTAAGTTTGGGTGACTTGGAGGCCGAGGAAACGAGCTGTGAACTCCACACTGACATATCACCGCCTTTTAAATTGATATGGTGAACTTGGTAGTAAACATTTGCTTATTTCCATATCCAGCAAATATTATCATTCATGTTGAGGCATATTTCTGATCACAAGGCAAATGTAAGTCCAACATTTGATACTTTTAGCTCTGGTTTTGTCTCTACCAACATAAACACTGATGTGCTGCATAAGTTGGCATGGCTTTTTAAGGCACCTTGGACTGTTAAAAGATCAAAGAAGCTACAGCTTATCCTACAGGGCTGGGCCTTATACACCATATGTAACATCAGGCACACTGAAGATAATTTTGCAATATTGTTGCATTTTTCTCAAACTGTCTTCAATCTTACTCCAAGGAACTTAAAAAGGATATCATCCTAGTGTGATTTCAAGTGAAAAAGACTAATAACATTAGATGCAGTCACACTTTAAATTGAGAAAATATTATCTATTCTATAAATTGCACACAGTTAACCAAGTGTGAAATCATTGTAGAGGTCTTCAGACTGAAGCCCACAAACTTTTTCAGTTCAGTTCAACTCAGGATACATTATTTGTAGCGCAGTTTGAGGCAGGGAGTCCGTGAGCAAAGCACACAAAGACAACTCGACTACACACATTAAAACAATCCAAAAATACAAACATTAGAAAGAGTTCAAATGCACATGTATTTATAACAGTAGCCAGTCTATAGCTGGTCAACAAGTCCAACACCACAAACGCACATTTTATTTTAAGAAACAAGTGCATTTATCAATCTACACCATACACACAAAGCAAACGGACCACTTTGACATCATGCAGGATGGGAACCTATGGGAAATTCTCCACCAGGGGAAGTCTTCCACAAGTAACCAAGTGTGACCAGGCAGAACCAGAGAACAGGTTAATAAGATTCTCATTCTTGAACATTTCTTTTACTTGCTGTCGCCAGAGGTCAGAGAATGAGTCAAGGGACATGGCCAGGGAATGGCTCACAGGACACAATCTGGTGGAGACCTGCCTCGACGCAAGACAAGAAACCATGACCTTCCTCTGCATGACCCAGCCGAACCCCACTGGAGACAGAGCAGAGCCTTGCGTGTCTTTGGGTTTGTATTTCAGATCCAGGTTGGGGCTTGTATCAAGCCAAAGAAGGCAGCAAATAGACCCAAGTCCTTCATCTCTGTTTTCTGTCAGGAAGCATGTCAGGCCAGAATGCAGAAGTTCACACAAAATATGCTTTGGTAAAGCCAGGAGATAGTGTTAGGGAGCCAAGCAAAAAGGAATAGGTCTCAGTACTTTATGTGAAGGTAATTATCCAACTGCTTAGGTCTGTCTGATGACCTGTGGGCTGTAAATGTGCACACACCATCTCAGTGAAAGGCACACTATCTGGAGTGGAACAGACTCAAGTTCAGAAGGGGAAAAAAGCTTAAGATTAGAGGGGAACCCTGTGTTCAGAGACAGGAGGAGCAAGTTGCTAATGTGAAAAAGGGTTGCCACATAGTGACGGACTTATGCAGAAATGACAGCTCAACTAAGCAGCTGCCCTTACAGTGTCTTCCAGCTCAGTGTTTAGCTGTCTGGTTTGCAACTTTACATGCACCTGTTTTCGCTGAAGAAAACACATTATTTGCTGCCTGCTCAGCAACAAATGGCAGACAGACACAGTTGAGCATTTAGCAGTTAAATATCCAGAGACCCAGACATATTTCTATAATACTTAAATAAATGGGGGATGCTGTCATCTTCAGAAACTCATGGCAAGAGCACTCATTCACGTGGAGGACATCTTGGCAAAAATCAAACTGCCAGCTCTCATCATAAATCCAGAAAGTGGCATTTGGATCCAGCAGACAACAGGACAAAATGGAGGCAACAGCAGGGTGGGACATAAAACCAGACGGTTACAGATGTTTTTGGCCCAGGTGGGCTGGTATTTGCTTCTTTTCTCTGCTCCTTTGTCTCACTACTACCAATAAAACCAAGCTGACCTGGGGTGAAAAGCAAGAGAAGGCATTCATAGAGGCCATTACAATGACTCTGTACTTCTGAGCCTAAACTTTGATCTACCCTACTCCATCTAAACAGATGCGTCTGGTAAAATCAGTTCTCTTTTGCAGGGGACACTGTCTTTTTTTGATTCATTATTTTTTTATGCTTTTAAGCATGAAAACAAGTGTATAATATTAACAGACTATCAACTAAAACTGACCTTCTAGAGGAATGTAGATTCATTTGCGCTCACTCTTTGATAACTGTCAAGGCTGTGTTAAAAACTGAGGATAAATCCCTCTCATCATACTGTATTTGAGTGCTGGATTTTCAGGCTGTGAAAAAGGCTGAGGTTAAAAGGATACGGTGAGACTTGCTGGTAGATTTTGCCCTCGGTTTGTCTAAAGATTTTAGGATTTATCATGGCCAGAGACGCAGTGGGACATTGGTCCTAGACCTGGTTTCTCTCCCAGTGGTTAAATGTGCATCTGTGGCTGTCTGTGTTCAACTCTCAAACAGCAAGGAAGTCATACAATGTACTTTCGGTTGTTTGCCTTGACACAGAAGCTGTTGCATCACGGTGTACTGTCTACATGGACACAGACAGAGGGACAGAGCCTCCAAGTCTTTGAGTCATTGGGAATTTCTCCAGTTTTGCAATTACTGTTTGTTCAGTCACTTGTTGACTAGATTAATCAAGCCAGTTTAAGTCGATTAGTCATGATGTCATCGTCAGCACGTGTCCTCCACCCAAACCAAAATAATAATATGTTGTCATATCAGGTCATGTTTTTTGCATCGATGTGGGCACATGCACTAACTTTACCTCCCAAGCACCACTCATCAACAACGGACCTCAAAGCTGTTATTCATATATACAAAATTCAAATATATGATTGATAGTTGTTGACAGTTTTAGACATTCAACTCCAACTGTGACCTTGTTACAGCTAATGATGAGACAGAACATGTTTCTTCTGATGCCATCCCACATTAATGTGGCTGACATAATTGGTCATTTGATGTAGGGGCCATCAAGAGAGTGATGGAAAAATTAAAGTGAACTTGAGGCAAGTGTGGAGAGAATCAAGGTAGTGTAGAACAAAGTGTCTTTTGGGTTTTCTTGTCAACATGTGTCTTTGACCATCCAGAGATAGTAAGATTTCTGAACCTCTACTTTTGCCATTGTATAATCCACTGTTAAACTGCTGATGTAAGTAACTTAACAAAGAAATAGGTATATCAATAACTGTGCAATGACTGAGATGCACCTTTGTTTGTTTGATAGTTAAGGTCATGCCTACATGAGTGCAGTTGTCTTACCAAAAAAAAATTTAATAAATAAAAGGTATGTTTATCTGCAGGACAAAATGAACTGGTCTGAGGCCCAAACCTATTGCAGGAAGCACCACACTTACCTGCCCACTTTTAGCAACAAGTGTGAATTAGATGTACTAGAGAGTCAGCGCTCCTCATTCTGTTGGATTGGTCTCCAAAGAGACAAAACTAATCCCAATGTCTGGCTTTGGTCTGATGGAGAGGAAAGCACCTTTTCATACTGGAGTGAGAATGAACCTAATGACTTTGGGAAAACAGGAGGGAATTGTGTTGCCATGAGATTTGTTATTTTAACACAATGTATTATGTAATGATCAATTGCCATTTCTGTGTTATGAAGATGATCTGATCTTAGTGAAAGAGAACAAGTTAACATGAACGCCATTAGTAAATGACTACAAGAAACATTATTTAACTGTTAATTAACTGTTAACTAAAAAAAGAACTGGCCCTACTCTGGCACCTGTGGTTTTATTATATTTGAATATCAGGAAGAGATGATTTGCCTGCTTTCCTGATTTACCAAACAAACAGGTCAAAAGAAAGTTGTGAGCACTGTGGAAGATACATTTCTTACCCCATTACATTTATCTGACTGCTGTAGCTGTTATTCATATATAAATATATAAAATAAATGGTTGTTGACAGTGTTTTACAATTTCAACTCCAAGCATGACTTTGTTATATCTGTGCATGGATGATGAAACACCACACACTGGGTGAGCCTGTATTGTGTGTGTTCTGATGCCATCCCACATTAATGTGGGTGACATAATTGGTCAAATAGGGGCCATTAAGGAAGTGATGACAAAATTCAAATGAATTTCAGGCTCCTCTCTGGTGGTAAAACTGGTGGTAGTGATTCCTTCCGTGTGTCTGTACTGGGTTGGTACAACCCACATAGATTTGCTTTTAAGTACGTTAAAGGGTGCAGCGGAGATCTTGATGCTGCACATCAAAGTTGCCACAGCGCAAAGGTCAAGTCATCTCGGGAGGTCTTGGACAAAAGGCGGCTCAACAGATTCTTCATCTTCATCATACACTCAACTTTATCTTCAACCTCTCTGTTCATACAGCTGTCTTACCAATACAGAAGGTATGTTTATGTATCGGACAAAATGAACTGGACTGAGGCCCGACCTATTGCGAACTGCAACCCTGTGGTCACTTTCCCAGCATCAAAGTTGAATCAGATGCAGTAGTGAGTCTGTGCATCATCTTGTTGGATCGGTCAGAAAAGAGACAAACTAATTCCAGTGTCTGGCATTGGTCTGATGGAGAGAGGAAAACACCTTTAGAAAACTGGTTTCTGGGTGAACTGATAGCATATAATATGAAAATTGTGCTGTCATGCAGTCGTTACTTTTGGTGCCAGCGTGCCATATCATAGTCGATATCCATTTCTGTGTTGAAGATGATCTGATCTTGGTAAGAAAGAGAACAAGACATGGGAGGATATGGAACACTGGGGTCTTAACACAAACCCCAGGTCAAATAACACCTACTTCAGCCATGTCTGACCTCCTGCATGAACTCTGGAACACACCGACTTGGCCAAGAGGCGGTCTGAAGGCTCAGACAGAACAGGTGTGGATGAATTCGTTCCTAATAACGGGACACTGGCTATGGAGACAGGACCCCTCTACAGGAACAACTGCCTGTCTGCCTACCTGGGATGCACTGTGGGACGTAACGAAGACAGGGACATCAAACTCAGTGACTGTTGGGTAGAAAGGTTTTTTTTTTTTTGCTCAAAGATCTGATGCTTGTAATTTCCCCAGCCTGCATATGTAGATGTGTTTTTGTGCCAATATTTTAGGTATATTCAGCATTTGTGCTGAAAGAGGTAAGTCATCTGTATTTACAATTCTGAAATGTAACTAGTTAAGATTGTTAGAGAAGTTTAACCACAGTAGTAGTTTATTGGTTCTGCTGTAATCTTGCTTACATGTCAAACTGAAATATGTATTTAACAATTGTAGAAATACAATGTGAGTCATGTTTTCTGTCTAAACCTAAACAACTACAAAACTGTGATGTGAATTTGTAAAATTTATACCAAAAACATTTTTTCCTAATACCTTTTGTCTGATTCCAATAAACTCTTGTTGACAGCGAGAGCAGTAATGTTCTTTGAGATACATAGCTAAATCTTTTTTTTCTTTGTACACTTCTTAGGGTGAGTAAACTGTTTCCGACTATTTAAATATGATACAAAGCAGATATTATTGATAATGGTGACCAGTTTACCAAAGTTTCATTGAAAAAAAGAACTTTGAATGTATTTTTCATGGAAGAAAAGGATGTCTAATCTGAATTACAAAGTAAGATTGAACCAAATTTCAAGCTGCTGATAAAAATAACACATAATGATCATTATAGTAAAGTAGTTGTGCAGCCTCACACAGTGGTGAATAATTGCAATAATCATATATATATATAATGACAACACCATGATGTTGGTAATTCCTTTCTAAATATTATAGTTGATATGATAAATTTATCAACGGTGAAAAAATATTCAGATAATGTTTGATAAATTATTTCCACCCCAATTAACCATCTCCATTATTTTAAGTGCTGGTTGTCTCTATATCATCTAATAAGTTTTCTCGATATCTTGAAACAAGTGGACCTTTGGTGGTGTTTGTTGGGTGGTCTTTACTCTTGATTTCTTTCATTTCCATCAGTTGTCTTGGTAGCAGCACAATGCTGGTCTACAGGGCACTCAGAATAAATTCAATCCACAACATTTTAACCCATTTTCTAGAACTGTTCATGGGATCTTCAGGATGCATTCTGGTTGAGTCTTTTATTTTAATAAAATGCAAACATGCTGGGTCTGTGATGATGAGAATAAGCAGCAGTACACCTGGGTGGACTGCTGCATCCATCACTCAACTGCCACGCTGCGCCTGCAGTGCGCAAACTTTCTTGTTTGGCTGAATCTTGGCACTGAATATGGGGAACGCGGTGAAGATCGTCACTATGGATAAAGGACCTGTTTCGTACCCAGTACTGTGAACTGGGAATGTGGTAAAGTGACGTTCATTCTGGCTATCACATTTGTCTGTCAATCGAGCACCATTATAATTAGATGGGTAATAATACCGATAGACCATCCATTAAACCCATCAATACTTTTGTGCCATTGTTCCGCTACCTCACCGCAACAAAATCTACATCAACTGGAACAGAGGCTGGGAACCTCCCATTCATGTAAATAAGTAAAATGATTAACCTTATATGGCGCTTTTCTAGTCTTTAGGCCACTCAAAGCTTCACTACTGAATCATTCACCCATTCACACACACATTCATACAGCACATGTATACAAAGTGCTTTTTTTTACTATACATTCACACATTCACACACGATGCACACGCATCAGAGGCAATTGAAGTTCAGTATCTTGCCCAAGGATACTTATGCAGACTGGGAATCGAACCGACCTTCTGATTGGTGGGCGGCTGCTCTAGCTCTAGCTATGCCCCCCATGTATTCATGTATTCATGTATGCAGCTTCTTATCCAACATGAACACCATTAATAAATGATTACAAGTAATTACCTGTTAATTAACTGGTAACTAAAAAGAGGCTGGCCTAAACAAGTTCTTTTTATACAGGCACTTGACTGTGATGATGGTGACTTGCAGTTTATGAGATAAACACATTTGAATATCAGGAAGAGATGATTTGCCTGCTTTCCTGGTTACCAAACAAACAGGTCAAAAGAAAGTTGTGAGCTTACTAATGGAAGATACATTTCTGCCCATTACATTATCAGCTGTAGCTATTATTCATATATAAATATATAAAATAAATAGTTGTTGGTGTTTACAATTTCTTTTTAAATATTTTTTTTTTAGAGGTTTTCACCTTTATTCAGACAGGACAGTGGAGATGAGACAGGAAACAGGAGAGAGAGCAGGGGAATGACACGCAGCAGGTCGGCCAGGCAGGTCGATCCGAGGAGCAGCTGCTCGGGCACTTAAGCCCATGTAATGCAGCACAACCATTGGCTGTTGGGCTTCAGTGTTTTGTTTAACTCCGGCATGACTTTGGTATGTGCCGCGGATGATGAAACACCACCACACTGGGTGAGCCTGTCCATGTAGGTATCCGTATGTGAAACATAAATTGAATCAATAAGGACATTAAGTGATGACAAGTCAAAATAAATTTCAAGCTCCTCTCGTGTAGTAGTAGTGGTGGTGATGCCTGGGTTTGGCTGAATTTGCTTTAGTCGTTAGGCAGAGGGTGCACCAGGATGTGATGCTGCACATCAGGTTGCCTTGAAAAGTCAAAGTCATCTCGGAGGAGTCATGTGTGGACAAAAGAGCGGCTCCAGCAGTTCTTATTCTCAATGTTATCAACATCTTCAACTCTCTGTTATACATCTTAAAAGTGTCTTTATGTGGGACGAAATAGACTTTGGGGCCCAAACCTATTGAGGAGCACCACCTAGTCGCCTCAGCTGGATCAGTGCAGTGGTGATCTGTCATCTGTTGGATGGTCTTGAAGGTCCAAGCTGATTTCGGTGTCTGGCAATTAGAGTGCAGTGGAGGGAAAGCACCTTCAGAAACTGGTTCTGGTGAACCTGTTAACATATAATATAGAAATTATTATATGATTAGTTACTTTGGTGTGTTTATATCATAGTCGATGTCATTATATTGAAGATGATCTGATCTTAGTGAAAGAGACAGACATGGGATATCTGGACTGTAAAGTCTTTAAGCCCAGGTCTGACAACACCTATTATCATTCCTGCACATGAACTCTGAACACACCGACTTGGCCAAGAGCGTCCTGAAGGCTCAGACAGAACTTGGTGGATGGTCTGTTTGGCAGGACACTGGCTGTGGAGGAACAGACCTCCTACAGAACAACATCTTTACCTAGGATGCACTGTATGGGATATTGTGACAGATATCAAACTCAGTGACTGTTTGGGTAGAAGGGTTTTTATCAAAATCCCAAGTACTTGCAGCCTGCATATGTGTGTCTTTGGTATATTCAGCATTTGTGCTGAGAAGAGAAATCCCATCCTTTCAATTCTGAAATGTAACTTCAATTTAAGATTGTTAGAGGAAGTTTAACCACAGTAGTAGTTTGGTGGTGAGTTATACTTTGTTGACATTTACCTAATCTTTGACATAATCTATTACATGTCAAACAAAATATATATTTAACAACTGCTTAGAAATACATGATTATGTGACAACTGATGTGAATTTGTAGTGTTGTTCTCAAACAAATACAGTATTTAATTAAAGGTCAGGGATCACTTTCCACAATTGGGTCTGCTACGTTTTCATCAGTTATCACACACATTAGCGCTGATGTTATATAAAATAATTCAACCCATTTCTGATTCTGTTCGTAGGTTCTTGGGATGATTAAGTTTAGTTAAAGATCATGTTAATTTTAATAAGTAATCGATGATGAGAGACAAACCCTGGGTACCTGCAATTAGACCTGCATCCATCTCAACTGCCACACCTTTCCACCTTGCCCATATACAGTGTGTTTGTAGCTCAGATCTTGGCACTGAATATAAATTGTGAGGTGTGGGTATATATAGATATCAAGGATACTAGGCTGTTCCACCAGCTGTAGAGCTGAGGAATGTGGTAAGTGGCTGGTGGTGTGGTGTGCATCCAGTGAGCACCTTTGTTTATAATTAGATGGTGTTAATGTCTGGAAATAGAATATCATTAAACACATCATCATTTTGTTTATTCTCACTATTTCTCTTTCTACAATAAATCTCTCTCTTATTAGAGTGGATACCTTGGTCATTTAGGTTGGAGACTTGTTGGTAATGTGGTAATGACAGAATAAACAAAATCTGAAACTGGTTTAATGAATTTTTTGATGTTAGTTGATTAATTGATGACATTCTTCAACAGATCATTATGGTTAATCATCTTCATTTTACTGATATATTATTCATGTAACTAATTATTAATATTCCGTGTTACTTCATAAAGATGCTATTAACATTAGTTTTATAAAACAGTTTTCTAATGAAATGGCTTGGCTATTTGACATGTTGACATATTGCCTATATTTATATTAGTTGCTGCCTTAATGTATTCTAATGGTACAGTTACTCAGTTGGTTAATGTTGTCATCTATGTAATGTTTGCATCATATTCATGTATAAATGAATGCCATTAACTATGAACACCATTAATAAATGATTACAAGGGACATTGTTGTTGCTAAAAGAAGAAATGATCTATATCTTGGAACCTGGTTTAAATGGATAGCCTGATCAGTTCTTTATTTTGCAGTTCAGCCAAAATAATCAAGTTCTTTTGCTAGCCTGTTTGACGACTTACAGTTTATGATGTTTGAATATCAGAGGGTTCTTTTCCAGTTACTGTTAATGGTCAAAAAGGTGTGACTACTTTTGGAAGATACATTTATTACTTGTGAACATCTATTTCTTATTCATATAAATATATAAAATAAATGGTTGTTGGTTGTTTGCATTTTATAATTTTCAACTGGCTGACCTATGTTAGTAGCGTGTGATACCATCCCACATTAATGTGGGTGACATAATTAGTCAAGTAAAGGACCATTAAAGTGTCTGATGTGGTAAGTGACAGCTGATTGATTCTTTGGCTATATCCTTTGTAATGTGTCAGTTTATCTCTTCATCGTGAAAAGAGCACCTATGTTTATAATTAGATGGGTGTTAATAATGCAATAGACGTATTAACATCATCTTTTGTACTGTTTCATTGCTGTCACACTTCTCCTCACCACCAGCAAAAATCTAGCTTGAACAGAGGAACACAGGAACCTCCCGTAGACAGATGGGAATGCCAAGATTGTACACGATCATGATACAGCTGTGAATACAGAGACAGTGATTCAGAGATAAGTGCAATTTCTTTGGGAAGGCATGACTGTGCATGCTATCAAACCACATGCTGCAAATGCCCAACTAGTTATGGTAGGAATGAGTCTGGGCTGTTGAGGCAGTTACAAATGGATCAATGCATTACAAAGACTACACATTGACAGATGTGTGCCAATAAATTAGGAACAAAGAAACAAAACCAAACAAACAACACAAACAAAAAGGTTTTATAGTTTTAGACATTTTCATTAATTTTGATGTGCAGAGATTTTTTTTAAGCATTCTGGTGATTCCATAACTTTTGCTTTAGTGCCACCATTAGGCTGACAGTTTTTTAGTTAAATGTCTCTTCAACCATAAATTGCCATGGAATTTTACACATGAATAAATGAATTGTAATAAATTATTTTTGTGAAATGTTTAAAATCCTTCATTTTAAAATCTTCCCAGTTTACATCAAATAATAAATAAAACTAGAACATGCATTTGTATTGAAAATGCGTGATTGCTGACAGCTCTTGCAGTTTGCTTGCAGCTGTCGTAGCTGGAAGCTGCTGAAGCTGGCAGCCAAAACATTTTGCAATATATGTTAGCTCATTTATCACAAATGGCAGTGCTATCACAACCATCTTCAAATAGGTTAAACAAGTATGGAGAAGCATTTTGCCAAGTTTCAGACTTGTAGCCTTTATTGTATCTCACACCAATCACTATCTTTGGCTTCACAGCCTCTAGGCTTAATCACACATTCACTGACCCCTGGAAAACTCAGTGACTGCAGTAACAGTCCTTTGTACCTTAACTGAACATAACAGTCAACACAGTAACACCATAGCATAATCCATAATAATATTTTATGCTAGCTATCATTCACCAAGAGGAATATGTAACGGAGAAGCTAACCATATGGCTAAAATGAGGAAGGCGCTAACTTAGCTAAGGTTGATGTACTGCGCTAACATAGTTAGATTCAGTTGGCTAACTTCAGGCACACACTTGATATATGGCAGCGAGTTAGCGTGATATACACTAGTTAGCCAGCTAATGTTGATCTGTGAGTTTTTCACTTATCAGATGTAATGGCTCAGAGTCACACAGCAATGTGCACTTGATAACTTCAAAACAAGCTAACATTAGTTGGCTGGTGCTCACTGTGATTGGTGGTGAGGGAGAGGGTGCACTCTCTGATTGGACATTTTTTTATTTATTTTTTTTTAGATTCAGAAACATTTGCAGTTTGCTTTCTCCCAGTCCATCCTGAGCTAGATTTGTTTGGTTTCCCAGGTTACCAATTCAGATTGTTTATGTGAAAATCCTGTCACAAACCTATGTTGATACATATCCTTAGGTATAAAGAAATCCAGGAGTTTTTAAAGTGGTTATATGATATATACCTGGTCATAGCTGGCCTAAATTTTAACTTACTAAGAGCTGGTGTGACCAGCCCCCGATTTTCAAACAAGGCGACTGCTTCTACTAGACCTTCCCACTTTGCTCTGAATTCAAGTTGCTGGCAAACAAACTGGTCAGACATATATATATCCCCCAGAGAACTGCTTACATTTACATGCAAGACAGAGAGAATAAATCCTGTCATTTGATAGGCATTCTGTTCAGGCTTTAGGTGAGAAAGATCCCTCTGTAACATCTCCACAGAGCATTCCTCTCACACCCCACAATTACAGGCCGTCATACCACCACACCTGTCCTGTGAGAGGCCAGGTTTCTCCAACCTTGATAGTGAAAGTCGTCTCTGGCACAGAATCAATTTCAGCAGCTTACCTAGGTGATGCTGTCATTTTCAGTAACTCATGACAAGAGCACTCATTCACATGGAGGACATCTTGAAAAAAATCAAACTGCCAGCTCTCACTATAAATCCAGTAAAGTTCTGTCAGGGATTTGAAAGTTGCATTTGGATCCTGAGAGGGAGTGTTTTCAGACAACAGGACAAAATGGAAGCAACCACAGGCTGGGACATAAAACCAGACAGTTATATGTTTCTGGCCTTGGTGGGCTTTTTTTTTTTTTAATTCCCCGCCCCTCTGTCACACTGCTACCAATAAAACCAAGCTGACCTGGGGTGAAAAGCAAGAGAGGGCATTCATGGATCTCAAAGAGACCCCTACAATGACTCTGTACTTCTGAGACTCAACTTTGATCCCTTTCACCATGATTATGTTTTTAAGTGCTGGATTTTTAGGCTGGTTGCTCACCTGGTCAAGCACATATCATTTATCAAGACTGATTCCTTACCGTAGCAGCCCAGGTTTGAATCTGGTCTACACTGCTGCATGTCATCCCTCCTCTCTCCCCTCCTTTCCTGTCTTTCTCCACTGTCAAAGTAAAGCAAAACTGCCATAAAATTAATAATAGAGTTATAGGATAATGCCAGAATATTTGAACCTGTGCCTTATTTTCCCTTGATTGTTTGAAATCAGTGCTGTACTGAGCATGAATAGTGTACATCCACTGTTTTTGCCACTGACACACTCAGATTGTTCTTAAAACTGTCTGACAACACTAAGGATGTGATTCCTACAGAGATAGAGTTTTTTAAATTAAAGAGTAAGATCCTTTCTGCTCAACCAGGAACCTTTAACTTCACCCCCCCCCCCCCCCCCCATAGAAGAGCTGGCCCTAACCTGGTTTAAACAGACCATAATTGCACTTGCCTGCAAACACCCCGTGCAGGGATTCAAGCGAAAGTGAGTTCTTTTCACTGCCCTGTTTGACTTTGACAATGACAATGGTATCTTGCAATTTGCATAACATATTTGAATATCAGGAAGAGATGATTTGCCTGCTTTCCTGATTTACCAAACAAACAGGTCAAAAAAAAAAAAGCACTGTGGAAGGTACATCGGTACATTTACTGAAATAGAATGCCTCTTCTAATTCTACTTAACTGCATTTTAGAGGCAAATTACATTTCTTATTCAATAACATTTATTTGGCTGCTGTATTAAAAGTGAAATTAAGTAACCCCAACCTTAAATAAACCTGAATACTTTCTTCATTGGATGAGCCTGTGTGTTGCGTGTGTTCTGATGCTATCCTACATTAATGTGGGTGACATGATTGGTCAGTAGGGGCCATGAAGGGAGTTTCATTGGTAAACTGGTCATTCCTTCCGTGTGTCTACAAGTACAAAGTAGGCACAACCCACATAGCTTTTTCTTAAATAGATATTTAACCAGGGATGTTAAATAGAGAACCTTGATGCTGCATTGCAACATATACGACATAGAAAAGTCAAGTCATCTCTGGGGAGTCATGTGGACAAAGAGCAGCTCCAGCAGTCTCTTCATCATTACTCTCAACTTCATCTTCAGCCTCTCTCTGTTTGTGCAGCTGTCTTACCAACACAGAAGGTATATTTATGTATCGGACAAAATGAACTGGGCTGAGGCCCAAACCTATTGCAGGAAGCATCATACCGATTTGGCCACTTTTAACAATAAGTATGAAATAGGTGCTATAAAGGACATGTGCAATTTTCATTTTCGCTGTTGGATTGGTCTTCAAAGAAATGAAGACCTTTATGATGTCTGGCATTGGTCTGACGGAGATGAAACCACCTTTAGAAACTGGAATGTGGCACTAAATGAGCCTAACAATCTTGCAAACAAGAATTGTGTTGCTCTGGGAGCAACAAATTGGTTTGCTATGCCATGTGATGAAAAGAAAGCAATTATGTGTTATGATGAAATTCATCTGATCGTAGTTAAAGAGAGCAAGACATGGGAGGAGGCTCTGGAATACTGCAGGGGTCTTGATGTAGAACCCAGTTCAAGTAACACCTACTTCAACCATCTCTACGACCTCCCGTGCATGCACTTTAACGGAACCAACTTGACTGCCAGAGGACCTGTCTTAGATGCTCAGACAGAACAGGTGTGGATAGGTCTACATTTCCTGGCAGGACACTGGCTGTGGATAAACGGGATCCCTCTACAGGAACAACTGCCTGTCTGCCCTGCACCTGGGATGCACTGTGGGACAATGTTGAAGACAGGGGAGCTCATCAAACTCAGTAACTGTTTGGAGAGACTGAATTTTTTTTGCTTAAAAAACTAGAGTACTTGTAGTTCACAGCCTGCATATGTAGATGTATGTTTTATTACTTAATATTTTAGGTATATTCAGCATTTGTGCTGAGAAGAGGAGTAGATCTGACATCTATATTTACAATTCTGAGAATTCTGTTTTATTACTACAATTTTGAGATATAAAACTTCTAGATTTAAGAAAGTTATAGGTAACATACTGAATAAAAGTGCTACTTTGGTTGTATTTTTTATAGTTTGTTGGCGTTCCATATAAAACTGAAATTTGCATTTAAAAACACCAGAGCATCAACTACTCGAATAAATGTTTGTTGTTGACAGTGAGCAAGCAGTACTGTCATTTGAGATACACAGCTGAATTCCTTTATTTAACACATTCCTTAGAGGTGAAATTTTAGCCTTAATCTCTTACTAAATATAATTAAAGCAGGTATGATATTATCCAATACTTTGGTTCATGAACAAAAACAGACTCTCATCCCCCCTTCATTACTGCAGATAATGAAAACAGTGTGCAAAAACACAGCGCACTTACTGCTCATGTTCAGAAATTACCCTCAGTTACATTCTGCTGATGTCTTTGGATGAAGACCGGCCAACAGTATTTCTGAGACAGAAAATCTGCTTGACAGAGTTGTGCAAGACGATCTAAGAGAGCTTTGTCCTCCTTGTGAGCGAGTATGTGTAAGTGATGCCCTACATAACCGCAGCCCTCACCTTTACTGTCATTTTACAGAACAGGCTTACCTGGAAGGCCCTGTTTAACAGTGAAAGGCCCACACAATCCTATTTGAAGCCTGCTCTGTGGATTTAGCCACTTTTTAAATTCAAATCACTCACACTGGAGTGTCAGGACAAGGGGAGGGCGGGAGGGGATGGTGGACTTAATATAAAACCCAAATCCCATTAGAGATGGACCGTAGGAAAATGAGGGGTTGGCACTGTGTCGCCTTACCACACGATGTGAAGAGAGAACTCTTTGATGGGGGTCAGAGATGATGTCCCATATTGCACACTTTTTCCTTTTTTTGTTTTCACACTTCCACCCATCAAACTGGAATCGCCAGAAGTGAAATGTATCATTACAGGATCTGTGTCCACAGAGGAGCAAGGCTAGAAGGAGTAGGTGACTTATCTGCCACAGACGTAGGTCTTTGGGGTAATAAGGCATGCATGAGAAGCTGTTTCCCTCCTCTGAATGGGGTATCCATGTCGCTTGGTCCCTGTGTAGCCTGCAGACTCTCTGAAGTGGTCGACTTAGCTTGGCCTTCTTGTATAATTAGTCTCCTGAACCATGTAGGATGTGTTTCTCGATGGCCCACCTCCTCTACTTTCATTTATACCTGTTCCTCTTTCTCTCTCTCTTTTTCTCTCTCACTGACTCTCTCCATTTCTTACTCTCTCAAGGCCACACACACATATACACGTACGCATGCACACAAAAGAAGTAGCCACTGTCAAAATCTAAACGCAGCCTCTTAGATGTCCAGTGCTGGCTTTAAGTCCTTTGTTGGTATTGACCTATAGGAAAATGAAATTGTAAAGTTGCAAAGTGCCAGGAGCTATTTTAGGCACCCCTGGTTCCAGAAATAAAATTTTTAACAATGTTATGTAACAGCAAGAGTTGGATCACTTCAGTGGCTTGGATCAGCATGAAAGTGAAAGTGAAAGTCTCCCAGTTCAATAATCAGTCCAAATAAGTAACAGCGGTGTGTGAAAATATCTGTTTCTTAGAAAAGGTCAGACAAAAAGTCAAAGGTACAACCTAGTGGGGAAAAAATGAACTACAAGGTGCATTTTGGCAAGAAACATCCAACCACTGGACAAGAGGTAAAGATTACACTGTTGAGAAAAAAAAAAAAATCTGTAGCTCAGATCAATTCACTTTTAAGTTCTAGGTCAATTCCTTACAGAGGTGATTTGCACCTCTGATTGATCGCTTCTCCATGGCAACGACTACAATAACCTGTTATTGTAGTATTTTAACCTGTCTGCCATACCAGAATGACAGATAGAACATTTTCTCAAGTTGGAATCATTAAAACTGGTGGAAAAAACATAACTCTATAGGATGTTTAGATTATCTGGGAGGGTCCCACATTATTATGTTAAGCAGGATATGATTAAAGAAAAAAACTATGCTGAGATGGCACAATAGACAGTCTGGCAGAGCGTAAGTGTGATATGTACAACAATCTATACACTAGGAATCTAATGAGATGTTAAAATTAATTTGTAGGGAGAATATGAATGCCTGCACCAAATTGCCAAATTGGTTTTTCTAAAGGACAGAGAGGGGATCACTGAGATCACTGATCCATCAATCAGTCTGGACCAAAGTGGTGGAACTGACATTGCCATAAAGAGGTAACATGGTAACATGAAAATATAATTAAGCAGTTAACTGGAAAAATAAAATGCGACAAATCCAAATTAATTATTTTTGAGACTTCATTTTTGGTCTCTTTGGTCTTTGAGGTATGTGTTATTTTTTTCAGTGTGTCTAAAATCCTGACTGTGACCGTGTCAAGAATTGCATGCTTGCCATTAGTGGTGACTGGATGTTTCTTATTGACGTGCACCTTGGGAGTTGTAGTTGACTTTTCTTGTTATGTTTTAAATCCTCCTGTTCTGAGCCTCTGTGAATGTAGGTTTAGAGGGGTTAAATGGTTAAGGCAGTGAGAGCTCACTGAAATCTGGCAATCAGATGTTACAAACACATTGCATTTAGTGGTCTCCTATAAATCTTATGCTTTGACCTGGAATTACACCCAGTATATCTCTGAAACCTTTGACAGTCACCTTAGTGCTGCAGCAAGAAATACAATTTACTGTTAAGGCAAAAACAAGCATGCAACAAGGTCATCTAGTTCAAATCCCCAGAGTGGCAGGGAAAAACCTCTGCGTAGGAAGTGAATGAGTCACGCTCTGACCTTCGTCAAAAACTACCAACAAGGTGCCTTACAGCGAGGCCCTTTAACCTCCAACTCTGCTAGAGGAGCAACAGTAGAAGATATTTTTTGACTTTGCAGCTAACAAATGTGGGCTTATGTTGAATATATAAGAGTACATCTAGGAGAAAAAGAATATTTGCACTAAGTCAATCTTACCTGAAAAACAACACTCTGTGTATTAGAAAAGTGTAATTCAGTGTGCTTTAACTCTGATTAGCCATCACAGATGCGTTAAAGAGCACCACTCCCTTGGTCACATTTCCTCCATGCTCTAGTACGACTGAGATTGTTCCTAAGTTGAGAGAAAATGAAGAAATAAATGACTGAGACATGGGTGGGAAGGAGGGCCGGCTGGCTTCACTTGCCTCCCTTGTTTAAGGAAAGAATAATTACTGGAGCATTACACTGTAATGCATCAAATGATCATGTCGGTTTTGACTGTGCATGGGGAATGATTAACAAGCCAGAGGAGCTGTCTCGCAGTCTGAAATGGCCACTGGGCAAAAAAAGGACTTCACTTTTCAGGGTTGCACTTTCCTTTAAGGTAATAACATACAACATTTTCAGATAAATAAGCATCTGTGTTGCTACTCTCATTGATGTGAGATTTGCTGGGTTACCAGGAGAGAAAGGTGCAACCATTTCTCAGTAAACCAAAACCATATCTTTCTTCATTAATTGAACACCTATGCAATTTGTTATAGATGTAGTTTATAGCCTTTTTTGTTTTGAGACCACTGGGTAAGATATATTATCAAACCTATGTATTGAAAACCTTTCCTTTATGCAATATTTATACATTTATCACCTCAGGGCTACTTCTCAGTGGAATCTTTGCCGAAGTAAAAAAAACAAAACATTGCTGACAGAATAAGTCGTCTGTGGAGGAAATGACCATAGGTTTAGAGGGTCACTGTTGGTTTAAATGCTCAGACATGCATGCAGATACAGTGTCTGTATTTCCCAGACAGCTGTCCCTATGACATATAATAGGTCACAGGAGTGGCCTACAGCATAAGAATAGCCAGCATAGATAATAGCTCATTTTCTTAGATAAATTCTCAGTGGGATGTAGAGGGTTTTACCAGTGATGTAGTTGACACTGTAAGGGTCAAATTGAGAACGTTGTGTTTGTTGTAAGCACAGTATTCTTTATCTCGGTGAATCCAAGCATTTTAAAACCACGGCATCTCTCCATAGTATTCTTTTCTTTTTGTGACATGCCCCCAAAACCCACTGTACACTACCTGCCCAGCACCAAACAGAGAGTAACGGTTAGCAACTAGCTGGTGAACATAGTGGAAGTTTTAGCAGCTAAAGAGCCAGATAAAAGGAGAGATCAGAGAGCCAGAATACTTAACTTATATTTGCCAGGTAGCCAGAAATAACAGAATAAGGTTAATGTTGCTCTGTGTCTACTTGATGTGTAAAAGGGCAACTGTTTTCTTTCTTTCTCGTCTTTTTTTTTTTTTTTGCAATAAAACTGTTTGATAAGAAATGTAAATGAGGAAATCCTGTGGCACTCTTTGTCTGTTCTTACTACATCCCCGGGTGGATTTTTAGGAACCACTGCTTGTAGTCCATGCATTTTATATTTTGCCTGCAAAAACAGTAGCAGTGAAAGCCACCTTGGCTGAACAGACAGAGACAACCTACAGAAACTCTAATTCATCATTAAAAGCATCACAACACTGAAAACATGGTTGAACCCCCAGATAATCACTATGAGGTGAGGTGCAGAGATTATATATTTTAATATCTAATTTAGACCAGTAATTAACCATGTCTTTATCAACGGACGATACATGTGTCATATGTGATGTATGGATAATGCTGGCACAAAAATATATGTTCAGAGTGAATCCATGAAATCTCATATGTTTTATTTATGTTGCATCTCTTCAGTTAATCTATCTTCACTCTCTGTAATCATAATCATAACTCCACCACAGCCCAAATGACAAACCATCCAGTCATAGAACATATTGCATTTATAACTGGAGTTCCCGCGAGTGGTAAATGTCCCCTCAGCTGGACTTATATAATGTATTTAAAGCACAGAATTCTATCTTACTTCTTTAATTAATTCCATAAATCATTATTAATAACCTTTAAAGCCCCCCATCTGCATGGTTATAATCACCATAGTCAATCTTTGGTGTCAGGTTTGATTGCCAATCCATGTCCTTCTCTAATTGACCTTGTCCAGTGAGGGAAGAGCAGACAATATTGCTTTTTCCCACTGGTGCCCCACTCATTTCTACTCCAAATGAAGACTGCTCCCAGTTTGTTCAGCAGATTGAATTCCATCACTTTATCCTTTAAACAGCTGACACATGGGCTACTTCAATTTAAAGTTATTGAATGTGAAAAAAACATTCTAACACTTACAACAGAAAATGTGTTTGTATTTGTGTGAATGATATCTTTAATTTAGCTGTGTGTGTTGAATGAGGTGCTGTATATACCAACTTCAATTTAACAACTTCAAAGATGGTGTTGCAGCCGCACATTCATTCTGATTAGTGAAAAGTGTCCTAAACAGTTTAATCAAGGCTCATAAAATTCATAGCTGCAGCCCTAATAAAGAATATACAGTACAACCAAATAAAGAAATGTTATGGATGTGATAACATGTCTTTGTCTCTGTCATTGTCCAGTCTGTCCAACTGCATGATCTGTTTGGTTCCACCACTTCTGGCCAATAAGGATGATGACATTAACTATGCTTTGAAATTTCATGAAACCACAAAAATTCTCATTTTGTGACAATTGTGTTAAATCACAGTAGTTATGAGTGACAGGTTTGGTGGACAAATCTATCTCTCTCTAAAAAGCTTAATTGTTTGGTATTTATTTGCCCTATCCCCCTAATGCTTTTTAATCATTTAGTAATATGTTTTCGTGCATCCATATTTAATTTTAGTGACGATACCCCATGTAGTCAGAAAACTCATGCAAATATTTCTTTAAGTCTGAGAAGAGACTTGCTGACTTTCCCTAACTTTAATTAATTGCTTTGAGTTACATAACCATAAATAAAAAAAACTTGTTCCTGCTTTAGTTTCCAGAAGTGGATACTGTAGGAAACACAAACGAAATACAACATGTCTTCTGTATGAACACTTTGTGTTGGAAGTGAACAGTTTGCAGGTATGTTCAATATTATACTGATAGAAAGTGTAAACCAGGCCACAATCCATTAGCTAATGCTGAATAGTTGTATTTGAACCAGATTTTTAGGAGACAAGGTTCAGCTGAAAACAGTAGCTTATTGTAGAAATTAAGTATATGAAAACATTACCTGTCCTGTCTGATTATGTATTTAATATGTATCACACTTTTTAAACAGTTTGTCAAATTTTTTTAAGTTCATGATGGATAAATTGGTGTTTTGTCATTTTTGTTTCAGCTTGCTTGCATCATTAATTTCATTGGTTGACACAACATAGTCCTCATTAAAACATGTCCGATGTGAGAAGTGTAAAGTCTTGCCTTAGTCTCAAACTAAGAATTTTCTTTCAACAATGTTGACCTTAACGAGTGCAGAGGAAAACAATCCTGCTGGACTGGGCAGTGAATTCTCAGCGTGTTACACAGGTTGAAAGTGATAATGGCCACACAGATTGTGCAGTTGGACAGATGAGGTGGTGACACACTTGACTGTGAACCACCAGTATGCTGGGTTTTTGCCCCAGGTCATTGTTTATGTCCTGGAACATAACTGTGAATAAAAAGTACACATTTGAGGGAAAGGGAAGGGGAGAGAGGGGACATATTAGCAGTTTTACAAAATGAGCTCTGTCGGGTCCTTATTATGCTGTGTTTGCTAACATTGTCCCTTGGGGCTTATCATACAAGTGAAGGTATGGCACCAAGGGAGAAGTCATCAACATGAAGCAACTTTCAGAGAAGGTGGGTTTAAATATTGTGGTTGCAGTGGAAGAAACACATTTCATTTGAGTGGGACACTTTTTCACATGTGCTTTGTATTATATTTCAGAGTCAGCCTGCTGCCTGTTTCTTGTTGTATTCATCCAGTCTCCTCATGGTGAGAAATGCGGCGAGACTTCACCTTTTTTCTAACAGAGATACAATTCACTTTTTGAGACAAGCTTATTTAATGAACTGTGACAAGACCGAACTGGTGTGTGTCAAAGAAACAGCTTGTTTTGATTTGCCTGCAGGGTGCTATATATCTGGGACCCCTGACAACAGCTCAAGAGCCCTTAAACAATAAATATCTAAACCACAGGGTCTCTGTTCAGCTATGGGCCCCCCTAAATTATTCAGGATAGTCCCACTCCTGTGGCGTCCCTGATTGCTGGAACTGACTGTGTGCACTGTGTATATAAGTGGCAACAATATACTCTTTGATTCATCCTGACAACTATCGAATGGAGCCAAAGTCTGGTAAAGGATAACCTGCCGAGCCCATATTTACGCTTGATTATTTGATTTGCAGTACAATGACACAAAAGTTAAAAACTGAGGCTACTCTTTGTGCCCTTTGTAATTCCTTACCTTTCTAATTCCTTAAACTATGCTAAACATAACAACTTTTCAAAAGTGACCCAATAACACACACACACACACACACACACACACACACACACACACACACACACACACACACCAGGGTGATTTATTTTAAGACTCAGAGAGTCTAAGAATGCCATTTAGTAAAGATGGCAGTGGGTAATAAATCCTCATCAAGTCTGGTACATCCTGTTAGCTTCTTCTCTCCTAGTGACAGCTTTTTAATAAGCTGTGTGTGGTCCTGTATGTGTACTTGACATTTACTAGCTGACGTTACCCCTCCCTGTCCGTCAGTGCACATTATGCATATTCTACTAGAACCCGAGCAAAGCATTAAAATGTACTATAGCCATGTCATTCGTACTTTTCAAGGTCTAGGGGAATGCAACTAGTCTGTTTGTTGCCGTAATTGATTTCTTTTCAGCTGCACAAATGAGTTTCTTATTTCTTTGGAAGTTATTTATATGGAAATGGTGTGATGTTGTGACTACATTAGTTGAGTTATTCTCACCTCCCTCTAAAGTCACTACCTCCTGGGGAAACTGCCTTTGTTGCCATTTGCTGTTTTGCTGATTCTGTCAGCAAAAATTAATTGGTGTCCATTTTAACTCCCCTCGAGCCTTAATTTCTATGAGCAGAGAGATACCCAGGCCCAATTAGGTGGTGTAAATAACATTTGCTCTATAATTGCTTCAATAAAGATTTATCGCTTTCTCTTCATTGTCCTTATGTTAAGGCATTGCTAGCCAGAGGAGACTGAGGCATGGCAAAGTTATCTGGCTGAGTGGTGAAGACAGGGTATGTTACTGAATATAGCATACATTGTTTTGCCTGTGTCTGTGAGCATCATCTATACCTATCTGTCAAAGGTAGATTGCATGGAATTGGGTATTGTATGAATCACCTGGGGTTAGTTGGGTAAAAAAAGCAAATAAGCAGAAAGGACAATCACATTCACAATCACTGATGGGCTTTAAATGTATAAATGAAGATCCATCAAATGCCGACTGGCTCTGAGAACAAATGTAGGCCACAATATGAGCATCCCATGCCAACCTTTTGCCTTTGTCTTCACGACCTTTGTTTGTGCTGCTATGCCTACAGTCTTACACTTTAGAGTGAAACTTTTGTAGTTCACAATGACAACAGGAGCAGATTCTCTCTACAAACGTCTAGTAATTTTTGTAACAATGGGTCAATGATGATGCAGACTGTTTTTAGCAAGTGACCATTGATTTTACTGAAATAACAACTGACACTGGTAGATTGTAATACCTCGAACTAGCTAGCTAATTGCTACTAATTTGTGGAGTCATTCCTATGTTTCCAGGGTCCTGTGTTCCCCAGATTTCTAGAGCACATAATGAGAACCTGAGAAGATGTTACCAAGCTCCGTATTCACTTAATATGACATGGGCTATTGTGGGAACTTGTCAGTTTGTTGTTTTCTGTTCCCTAGTTCTCCTGTATAGCTGTCAGTACAACAGACCTACACTTGAGAGAACTTATCAAATGAATTAGAATTTAGGGTTGTTGTGTTTATAGAGCTGTTTTAAAGCCTAAAAAAAGTGGATAATATTTAGGAAATATTTTAACTTGAAAGGAGTTTAATTTGACCAGAACACAAATGGGGGGTTAATGTGTGTTAACAGAATACTGAACTGGGGAACATAGGACCCTGGAAACATAGACACGCACTCTTTCTTGAGTTGATCTGGCTGATGTTTTGGTGTCTCAAACTGCTTTTCAGATATTTTTCACTTTAAGACAAGAAAAGCCTTCAATTATAAGCTAGCAAGTATGTTAGGTAAACCTCCCTAAAGCAAATCAGTGGAAAGAAGAACCTTGAAAATTGGGTAATACTGTTGATAGTAAGTTTTAGAGCAGCACTTTTGCTTTTGTATTTTTGGTTTTGACTTGAAGCCTTACAGACCTGCCATGTACATTTACAATAACTAAGCTATGCTAGGAACACTTAACACAAGTGCTTAGTGTTGTGAAAGCTGGATTCACCATGAAGGCAAGATTTAAGGTTAAGGTCAAAGTCACATTACATGATTTCTGAATGATTGAACCTTTAACTTTCATCACAACTCTTTAAATGTGTACAGCAAATTCATAGTATATAAATTTTATGAGAGGAATGAGGTCAACCACCTTCACTACAAAATACATGTAAATGTATGCCTGCATGTGTATGCAGAGACATCATCATTTGGTGTGTGTGTGTGTGTGTTTTATCCTAAAAAGGCTTAAAATATTTCATACATTGACAGAAAGCCAACCTATTGTTACTGCATTGTACACTCTCTTATACTTGAAACTGTACATCAAAGATGGTCAACAATTTTAGAAAACCTTTCGGGGTGATATACGATTTAAACAGTTCACAGTTATATTAATTGTCTTTAGAGGTATGATGATTAGTGCAGGAGAACCCTGGCTTGCATAAAGATCCACTGCTCATCAGGGACCTTGGAAGCATCAGTTTGCCACTATTACTAAAAAGTACTACTTGCCTATTCATCCATTTCCCATGTACAATCCAAATAAACATGGCAGTGCTTGGTCTGCCAGGTGGATCTGGGGCTCGCCACCTCCTCTCCTCTGTTCCTTTTCCCGTATTAATAGCTCCTCAGGAGAGCCAGAGAGGTCTGTATGTCAGGTTTTATCTCCAGAGAAGAACAGGGGAAAACTAAATGAAGCCTGAACTTGAGAACAGCCCCATCTAAACTTCTCAAGGGGATGCTCCGAGCACATTAAGGGAAACATCAGTAATGTGCAAAACAAATGGAGGGATGTGAAAACCCCCAAAGACTTTCCCCCACCAGCTACGTTGAGCTGCTGCCATAAATCTCAGGACCCCTGTGCACACTGTTGTATCCAGACTGGGGGAGAGAAATGGGGACTAAGCAGAGCCAGGTTTCTTCCGCATGGAAACAGTGTAACTGTCAGAAGGAGGCTTTTCATTTCAGCGCTTAGCTCCAAATGTGGGCTGCTTGTTGTCTCTTTGCCAAAGGCTTTTCAGACTTGATGCACTAAACAGTTAGTTGAAAAGTTAAAGCAATTATCCATCGTTGCTGTCCGGAGAGTATTTCTCCTGCCTTCAATGACAGTCTGTTTGTAACTACATGATTTGGATAAAGACTAATTGAGTGTGAGTAAAGCACAGGAGCAACGGGATTATACTAATAAAGATGTATTATGGCTGAGAACAAAAGGCCTTGGCAAGGTATCCGACCACTGGGGCTCGTGGGTTGCTTGTGGATAGGGAAGGTGGGCGGTACGCACTGAGCTGTACATTTTCCCCCGATGAAATGTAGGCATGCTTTGCCTACATTCTGAACACAATTAATGATGGAAAAGTAACCATGATGAAGTTTTTTGATCAGATCCTCTGGATTTCTCAAAACCAGCTGTGATCTTTTCAGTCATGCTAATAGTGTGGCTCTAGGGATGGCAATAGCGCTCTAAATTACCACTATTTTCTGAAAAGTACTGGATGGATTACTATGAAATTTGGTACCAGATATCCATGGTTCATAGAGGATGAATCCTGATGACTTATCTAGTGCCATCATTAGGTCAAAATTTGATACTTTGATGTATGACCATAGGTTCTAGCTACACTAAAGACATTCCATTCAACCTCAGCTACTTTGTATTTAGTGCTAAGTAAAAATGTTAGCATGCTCAACATCAGCACAGATCACTGTGAGCATGTTAGCATGCTGTCCTTAGCATTTAACTCCTGCATTTACCTCAGCACCACAGAGCTGCTCGCATGGTTGTAAACTCTTGGTCTTTTTTAAATGTGGGAATTAGCAAATCTAGGTTCAAACCCTTTAAAATGTCCATTCCTTTGGTGCAAAACTTTAAGTGAACTTGAGCATTTCAGGCCAATTTCATAAAAATCCATTTCAACCAACAAACAGGCAAGCAGAACACATTAAAAGAGGCTAATTCTGATCATTGCTGCCAGCGAGCGATGACAAAAAATCTTTGAAATCTCAATTAAATACCTTTGAATACCCAAATCAGCAGCAGTTAAAATGCCAAATGCCATTTATCAACCCAGTAAAGGTAGCAGAGCAGTTTGCAGATTGGGTATGAATTACCATTCTCCTCCTTCCCCTCTAGCTGTTGCTCATGCCGAATGGTCAGAGTGGCTTGCTTGGCCTCATTTGCTGGTTAATTGCATTTTATAGTTGAGCTAAAGACCTGTCATCTGTTTCTGTGGTTTCATTTATCTTACAAATAACCTAGAGAGGGTGGGTTAAAGTACCTGTGCAGGCCAAATAAGCTCTTTCGCTGAATTTCTCAGCTTTTACTGCAGATATCACTTTTTCACACCCTATTTCATGCCCATGATGAGACAGAATTTAATTTCGGGAATTAATGCTGCTGAACATATTAGGGAAAATAAAATATGAACAAAGGTATCTTCAGGTTTGTGAATTCCAGCTGTCAATTAAGCATTGCTAGAGCAAAAATCCTTACAGTACACATAAGTGAATTTTGTCCCAGTTTTTAAGCTGTAAATTCATTAATAATCAACCCCATTAAAAACATGAACAATATCAAAATATCTTCCCTGTTACAGCTCACAATGTTGTGTTGCATCTTTTTTTTCCTTCAAGGTAGTGTGTATTCCCACTGTGAATGGTGTCCCCATTCCTTGTAATTATGCAAATGACACATTAATGAGGTGTAATTGTGAATTCATAAAACAGCGGGGATAAACTGTATAAAGATGCCATGTCTTAATAGGGGTAGTGGGAAGCTTCATCATTGAGGGGCTGAATACACTAATTGTTTACCCACCACTGCTACTTTAAGTAGCACATATTCATTTTAGAGGCATGAAGTCTAGTTATGAGTGTTTATACTGCTTAATGAATGGTGTTGAGTGTTTATCATGGCAAGGAACATTTACTACATAAACTATACATTTTAAAAAACACAATGCCACTGTAAAACAGCTGGGAGCAAAGGTTCAACTCTCTAGCCTTAACTTTTTTTTTTCTGTACTGCGTGTGAGATAATTAGTGCTTTGCATTACAGCTTATTGCTCTCAATGGCCTTTCACAGTTGAGGTGACTCAGCAGTTTCACAAACAGCACAATATTTACATGCATCTGTAGTTGAAAGCTACAGATAATTTCTTTGAGTTATTTGATTTTGAACAATTTGGGATTTAAAGACTTCTGGTGAACTGTCAATGAGTTTAAATCAGCTATAGAATAGGTGTGAGGGAGCAGGCTATTTCACAACCAATTTTTAGACTTAGGGCTCCATTTTCCTGCAGGTACAATGCCCGTGCTAGGGGAAACACAGTTTTATCCAACTGGTGTGTAATTTATTTTCACAGGAATGGCATAGCAGTGTGGCTTGATTATTTAAATCTTTGGATGTGCAATTTGCAAACCGGTAACCACCATGGACCAGCAAAGCTCAAAATGAATCAATTTGGACTCATATTTTGTAAATGCACTATGTTTAATGTACTTTAAAGACATCAGTGAGTGTTTTCAAATATGAGGAGGAGGAGTTTAAATCAATTTGCCTGCTAAACAAACATACATCAGCTGTCAGTTAATTCTACCTCTGACAGCATATTTTGGTTAATGTATTAATCAGTATTGTATAATTAATATTTTGGGTGTTTTTTGTTTATTTTGGAACATGGAGATAAACATTGATTTCTCTCCTCAGCCTCCCCTTAAAGGGGATGAGAGGAGATCATGTGATTGGGGAGGAATACAGACTCAACCTGCTGAGTCTGTATTCCTCCCCCTTTTGATGCATTCAGTCTCTCTTTCACAATGCACTCAGCTGCACCTGGTTGTGCCTGGTTTGCACCGATGCCTGAGGTCACCAAAACTGCAAAAAATTGTGCTCGTCGCCCTTTTTTGTGTCCGGAAATTTTGCTCGAATTGGCATCCTATTTCAGGAAAATTAAGCCTGTAAACTCTAAATGTAAATTATCACACATTAATATTTTCTGATCATATATGAACATCCATCCATCCATTATCTATACTATTTATCCTTAAGGATCACGGGGGGGGGGGGGCTGGAGCCTATCCCAGCTGACACTGGGCAAGAGGCAGGGTACACCCTGGACAGAATATAGCAACACACTTACAGGAGTTATTTTCTGTCCCCAGATTTTAATATTTGTCAGAGGGTGACAATCTAATTCAGCCATGGCAACATTAAAGCCCCTTTTGAAACTTTTGAAATCTCCCCTCAAAAAGTACTTTCTTCTTCTTCCTTCACTTGGATATTTGAGTTTCACTCTGCCAAATGATCTATGTGCAGAGTTTCACAGTAGAAGGCTGTTTCCTCATTCATTTGGGAGGAAAGTACCTCTGTGCTTGCCCTATATCTGAGTTTAACACACTTACATGCAAGCATGATTTTGTGAGCCTCCGGTGCACATACACTGAGAACGTTTCTGTGAGGTAGGAGGCATTTTGGGCAGAGAGCAGTTAGATTTTGTGGCCAAGTGTGCCTGGTGAACCTGCAGCACACTTAAAAACAGGGAAGGATGGCCAATTAATATTTATTATGGCCAATCATATTCAGTACTTTCATCCCCTTTAAACACATGGCTCTCCTTCTCATGATACACTGACATTTTGGGAATCCCATATGGAGCATATCTCAGAGGAAACTTATTGTTACCTAAATATGGGTACAAGAGCTCAACTATACTAGCAGGAGCAGTTGACGTCTCTTTTAAGCTGAATTCACCAGTCAATTCAAATGAATTAATTCCTCAGGGATTTATAAGCTGGGAGAGGTTTTAAGTGATCTATGATATTTCATAGGACAGTGGGAGCTGTTGGGAACAATGTGACAGTATCTAACATGGCTGTTGATTTGTAATAGAAACTGAGGAATAATCAAATGGCAAGTTTAATATACACATAAACACTGAGATTTCTGTGGTTATTTTACAACAGTCTGGTGCTGGCTGCAAAAACTTTAACCAGGTGATCTATTGTGCATAATTGTGGCTTGATAGTGACAACGTCTCTCCTGTTAGTGACTGGAGATGGAACAGATACCTGCTGCCTTCAGATGGCTGTAGAGACTCACAGCTATCTGAAGGCATAATGAAATGTGCAGAAGAAGCATCCTGATCAGATGCCTGACCCACCTCAACTGGCTCCTTTCGACGCGAAAGCTCTACTGCTAGCACCCTCCAGATGTCTCTGCTCCCTATCTATAAGAGTGAACCCAGCCACCTCACAGAGGAAGCCGCTTGTATTCGCTATCTCGGTCTTTTGGAGTTGTTTGGAAGAAATATCAAAGGCGAATGGCAACCAAACTCTCCAGTGTAAAGATTCATTACAGTTTACAGGACGACATGCTGGCTAAACTTGACTTCATCATCGTTTTTTGGGTACTTAAAGCTTTCTTGTGCAATGAGTGATTATTAGTAACATTATGAGTGCACTTACTTTCAGTAAATGCTTAGCTTGTTTGCAACTTACCTGACTGCCTGACAGCTCAGAGTGATAATATTGGATAGAACAGATGGAGCTAGGGAAAGTAAAACCTTCCTTGCAATAAGTCACAGTTTTTCTTCAAGTATCAACAACAAGAGATGCTTGTTGGTATTCAAACACAGTCTAAAGCTGGCAATGAATCTGCTGAAAAACACGAAGCATGTCGCTTCTTTTTCGCTTTAGTGGAACAACTTACTCTGCGGGTGTCAATGGCAGTGACTTGGAGAGTGGCAGAGAGGGCGTGCTTGTGCATTCGTGACACATACAGATGTCTGGAATCAACTGCACATGTCAGGCCTTTAATTAGTTTCAACACTAAATCAATGGCGGCTGATTAATAAGACAGGGGCCAGTGCGAAGGTTGAGGCAGGTTACTGAAACAAGAGAGCTTGCTTAAGGAGAAAAACTAATTGTATGAATTATTGAGCAAGCTGTCCATTCTGAGCAACGATGCAATTGCTTTTTTGGAGGAAAAAATAAACAAATAATAAAATGAAATGTACCCACTGGACCTAAAATTTTCTTTAACTTGATTTACGTAATGAGAGCTGTTGTGGGTGAATGAATTTTTCTTTTTGACTGTAGGGCTGCTTAATGCCATAATGAGAGGCCATGGAAGGACTGACTGATAGCAAGATCTTACTTTTCTCACTCTGTAAAATCATTATATCCTTCTTTTTTTTTTTTTTTTGGTCTCTGAGCTGTGCTCCAAACACTGTAGTCTGGGCATTCCTAATTTAGTCTGATTTAGGGGAGTAACTACCATCATGGTTGTCAGCTCATCACAGTCCTTCAGACAGTGATCAAATTTTTCTAGAAAATGATTTTTGACTAAAGATATTCAGAAAAAAGCTGTACATATAAAGAATAAACACACACAAAAATGAAACATTTGTTTGTGGTTTGGGGTGATACAGGCACAACAAGATGAAAGCATCAGAACTCTAGTCATTTGGACAGAGAAAGGATAATAAATGGTAGTTAATGCTGTTGCAGTTCAATATAGATCTAATTAATGGTTTCAAATGTATAATCAAAAACACATGTAATTAAAGCTGATTGCTCATCTGTGAAAATCTATGAAAATTAATCCCTTATTCATGACAGATGATTGTAAGTTGACAAAAATCAGTTACTGAAAATTTGGATTACTTCCTGAGTGATGAGAAGGCATAATGCCCTTTTCATATTAAACACCTAAGTTTTTTTTAAATCCAATTTATTTACTACAATCTGTCTCAAATTTACTGTAGTGGCTGACTGTGAAAACCAATCTCCAGAAAATGTGTTTAACACAAACCTCGAGTGTCAGTAATGTGCTACTGCTGTTATTCAGATGGAAACCCTCAGCATGCATGGTGAAAAATAATAAGTGCACAGCTCTCTTTATACTTCAGAAGACTTTGAAATTGAATACAGCAGATGTAAGAAAGGGCAGCAGGGTCACAGAAACAATTTGCTGTTCCTCCTCTAACATCCTCCTCTACAGGTAGTTAACTACATTTAAACCTACTTGAATCACACACTTGACATCTGTTAGGCTTGATTAAGAAGCTGATCTTTGTTTATTAGAATTTCAATGGGAAAAAATATAATAGTTAATACATTATTGATCCAGTTTTATACTTGCACAATAGTATATTTCAGAATCTTGACGGTGTTTTAAGTGGGGCATTCAGAGATCAGGCATCAGAAAAACGCTATGAAACCAAATCATTGAGGTAAGCATGGTCCTGCATGAAATTTACATTCTTTACATCTTTGCAGGAAGGTGCAGGGGGTTGCTGACTGTCTCTTTACGCATGTAGAGTTAGTACCTCATGCATGAACCTGAATAGAAATGGAATGAATACAGAAATAATTGTCACGTCAGCCTCTATAGTTGATAAAAGATCAGAATGCTGAGCAGGTTGACATATGAAGCTTTAGTATACAGCTGGTGAAGTATATGCATTGCATGAAGAAGCAGACGCATAAAGATCAAAAACAGCCATATCTGAAAATTGACCTTTTAGGTTAGAATCATTCAATATTACAAGAACTTCCCAGTGGTGAGTTTTATTGTAAATCTGTAAAATTTTAAATGCAATGTTTATGTCCTTCTACAGAGGTTCAGACTTTGCAAAATTCCACATTACATTCAAAGGCAACAGTTATAAATGTTTACTGCATAGTATCTGAGCATGGCAACTACAATATGATTGAGGTAAGGTAACAAAGAGTACTTAGTTATGGTTAAGACTGATGTTCTCTTTGGAAAATCTAGCATCAACCCCAGGCCCTCTTTAACAGGTCAAAAAAACAAACATTACTTTACTACTTCATACTTCATGCCCTCATTTCCTAAATTTATGGGTATTGCCTATAAATCTGTTTTTGAATTGATGATATGTTTCAGAGGTCCGCTACAGAAAATGATGCATGACTTCTCTCTGGGGTCTCAGCTGTAAACATGGTTAAAACACTAGATTTTTATACACTCTATATCTGTCACAGGTATTGACAATACTTTTTGTGCAGCACTTACTCTCCCAAATCCCAAGTAAATCTGTTTGGATTGGATGTTATTGGAGTTTTATAGCAGTTTGTTCAGTTAATATTTCTGTGAGGGAGCAACACCTCACTATTTGCTGAACCTTTGGTTGGGAGTGTTCAATATTCTTTCACATTTTTCTTAATCAATTTAGGTTAAAACTAAATGAACTACATGGATCAGACAAAGACAGAGAATTGTTTTGGCAGGGTTAAAGTTTCTTATGTGATATATAACATTAAAACCACTGACAGCTGAAGTGAATAACATTCATCATCTAGTTACAATACAATGTTCTGCTGAGGAACCATGGGGCCTTCATTCATCTGGATATTACTTTGACACGTACCCACCTAAATATTGTCACAAACCAAGCACACACCTCCAATGCAAACAACACTCCCCAATGTCAGGGGCCTCCCCCAGCAGGATAATGCTCCCATCACACCACAAAAACTGCTCAGAAATGTCTCCAGGAACACGACAAAGAGCCCAAGTTGTTGACCTGGCCTCCAGACTCTGTAGATCCCAATCTGGCCCAGCATCTGTGGGATGATCCAGAACAGGTCAGATTCATGATCCCATGTCCAAGCCCCAACAGGTCAGAGCTGTTTTAAATAGGTCTCCCAGTATGAGGGGGACCTATGCAATATTAGGCAGGTCCCACAGGTACTGAATCAGATTGGAATCTGGGGAGTTTGCAGCCCAGGTCAACAGCTTTGGCTCTTTGTCGTGTTCCTCAAGACATTTCTGAACAGTTTTTGTGGTGTGGTGGGAACATTATCCTGCTGGGGGAGGCCTCTGACATTGGGGAGTGTTGTTGCCATTGGAGGGGTGTGTGCTTGGTCTGCGACAATATTTAGGTGCGTGGTACGTGACAAAGTAACATCCAAATGAATGTCAGGACCAAGGGACCATCAGGCTGGTTTGAATTGAAAAGGCGGACCCTTATGTTATATATTTGGGTGATGGTGGGGGGCTCACCTTTTGTGAAGAGCAGCACTAGAGTGCAGAGTAGTTTTCCTCTTTTTGTTTTTATTGTATACATTATCATGGAAGACTACAAATAAAAGCCTGCATGCGTGACGTTTTCTCCCTGCTCCTCACCTGACAACAATTTTGTTACTTTTATTGAATGTATAAGCTCAGTTTGTGGCAAAGGGTTACTATTTCAACACTTTTCTACATTTTGGGGGAAAAAAAGTTTGATTTTGCACTTTCAGTTGCTATTTTTACACAAACAGTATTATGATCTCAAAGAATGATGAAGTAAATCCATACATCCAGTAGGAATGTAATGTGGATTCTGGGTTGGTCGGATGTTTATGTGATTAATTGACAATATAGTGTAAGTTGCTAGCTCACTATCTGGTAGGATTTCACAGACACAATATTCATACGTGCATGTGTATTTGTATTTAATCCTTATTTTCTTTTGTTATTTGTTCATTTATTTATTTATTTAGTCACTGAGTCATTTTGTCAAATTGATGCATTAAAGTCATTACTCTACAAGCACCTATTATAATAATGAACAAAGAATGAACAGCATTTGGCTGCTGAACTGCACCCTTTTTAATACAAGGAGCTGTTAATTTCACATTATTCATTTTTTTTTTTTTTTTTAAGGCTTGTTTATCCTCTGGCTTTGAGTTTCTGACAGTATAGTTTTTGGATTTAGTCTTCCATGTTGGAGCTAAATGCCTGTATGATAATTGTTTCATTTGTTTAATTATGAATCCTTTAAGATGTTGTGTATGTTATTTTTTTGAGTGCTTGTCCATCAGGCATGTGAGTAAGGCTACAGAATGAATGACTAAAAGTATGAGCTGGGTGATGAGATGAGTGCTGAGCTGCAAACATATCTATCCCCACAGATGGCCTGTACATATGTTAAATCAATTACAGCTATATGCATACATACAGTTTAAGTTGGTGTAAAGCAAATTCTGAGATTTGTCTCTAAACACATTGTTTAAATTAGAAAATAGTTCCTTAAAACATGTGTAAAGTCTATAAACTGTGTTACTGCATTGTGAAGTTAGACCGTTTCACAGTTTTCCATCAGTTTCATTCTCAGGATTTTATGGGCTGAAACGGTGGCTCGATGACGCACTGGAGCCACCACTCAGCATAACTCCACCCCTAAGACTGTGACCATTATAAATAGCAGCGCTGCGTTAGCATTAGTGCTTCTCTCGCTCAACTATTACAGGTTTTGCCAGCCAGCTATGCCATCGTCCTGCAAATACATCTTCCCTAGGTGCCAGAGTTTGCAGAACAGCAACAGCATTTTCAAAGGCATCAAGAGGAGGTTGATTAATTTTGTGAACAGCCACACTGATGAAGAGCTGAGAAACACCACCGACACCCGTTTCTGCAGTGACAGTTTCACTCCAGTTAGTTTTACAAACTTTCATCGGAGACAACGGGAATTCACCGATAATCCACAGTCACCTCTGTGTGTGTCTAACGTGTGTATCCAAGTAATCAAACTGGTTAGAGTGAGGCAGTAACACACTTGCTGCCATAATAACACTAATCATCACAAAGTCAGTTTAGTATGAGTGTAACGTCTTTATACTTTGTTTTAATAAACATCAGTAATATGATTGCATGAGGGCAGGCCATTAGATCAACAAAAACAAAAACCTCTGGTGGCTCAAACATGTACGGAATAGGGAGCTAACAGAGAGCTAACAGGATGCTAACTGCAGCAGCCACGCCCCAAACATCTCAGAGCAGAGAGGGCTATTTTTTCGTGATTTTGAAACCTGATTTTATATATTTGCTGTTTTTTTTAACCAGTCAAATTTAGCTGAGTGGTTAATAGCACATTTCTCTGTGGTGTGACTAACTCAGAACGCCATTAGTGTTACTGCTTTATACAGACTTTAATAGTTTGCTAGAGTAATGCAACCAGGTCTGCCTTCAAGTTGTCTCCCCACGCTGACTTTCGACTCTTAATTAGACAGGGTTAACAAAAGGAGAGTGACCCCCAGGCTTCACCCCTCTCTGGCATGTGCCACCACTGGAAGGATGTTTTCGCTTGCCAGCCCAGTGGCCACCTCCTGTGATTAATGTGTATGTGTCAGGGGCTTCTTTTGGCAAGGTCTATTCTGACATGTCTTGAAAGTTCAATTGTATTCATGGTAAGCAGTGTTTCATTCAAATGAGTGAATTAGAATTGCAAATGCAACTAGATGGTTTAGAAGTTCAAGTACAATGTCTTATTAGGTAGGGTTAAAAATATCTAGGTAGTGCTGTATGTGTGTGAATGCAAAGGAGGAAAGCTTATCAGACATGGCCTTCATTTTAAACAGAATAAACTAGAGGATTAAAGGCTAAATTGTATCTACCCAGAACATCAGGTTGAATTTTCAGAGATTAAGGTCAAAGACCCTTTGGTCAAAATGAACTCTCAGTCACCAGTCATATCATCAAAATTCATTTCAATAACTGCTTGTTCAGATCAACCTGTTGGGACTCAACCACTTTGCAATGTCTCATTTCAAGTGCTCTAAACTGTGATAGATAGAAATAGACAATTCCACTACGGATTGCCTGTTAATCACTTTGGCATTTTTCTCCCAATGTGCCAAATATTTCTTGGTGTTCAGAATTTTCATTTGCATGCTAATGAAGGTGAAGGGCAGAAGCCACTAATTACAATCCAGTAAAGGCCTGCCTAATGGTCCACTAAAGACATAGCATGGCTGAGCCCATAATTCCATTATGCAAATGCATAGTCAGGAGTGGAAAACCCACAGTCATTGGAAACTAGATTGGCTGTTGCTGGACTTCTTTGCATTTAGTAAGAATGTAAAACAATATACTTGTATTTGTAGCTTCTGTGAATAATGGCTGAGGACATACCATAAAAACACTTTCCTTATCTGTACATCCTGGCTCTGCAAGTTGCTAAAAACTGCCTGATCAATGACCCTGCGCATAATTGTGGCAGAATTGGTGTCATATTGTCCTGTTAAGGTTTCTCACAGTATTAACCACTCTGAGGCCCTGAGCAGTGGAGGCATATAAGTAGATATATTTAAATACTGTACTAATGCACAAATTTAAGGTACTTGTTAAAAACCTAGTGCTACATACACATGTATGTATAAGTGATAATAATTCAGTTAATAGTTTTAATAGTTCTTTAGAGTTCTTTAACTTTTCATAATTTAAGATCAGTGCAGGACCTAACTTGCATAAGAGTATTTCTGTACTACAGTATTGCTGCTTTTAACCATTAGTAACCATGTGTCTCTAGATCACCCTGAAAGGACTGAAATTGTAACCTAACAGCTTTGTTATGCCTTCGGCAGACTGAAAAAAAAAACAGTGAGGCTGACATCAGTGAGATAAAATTACGCAGTAACACATGTATGCATCATTTCTTGTGAATCCCTTGGGTATGTGATGGCAATTTGAATCCATCATGTGAGTGAGTGACATCCACCACAAATGATGAAAACCACTGTATAGAGAAGTAAATGTAGAATGTAAATACACTGAATTGCTACTGCTGAAAAACATAAACAAACAATATCAAAAAGGCTACTGATTTCATGAAAACATTAACAATCAGAACTTAAGTAAAGGGAGGATTGAAATACTTCCTCCATTCCTGTCCCTAAGTGACCAAGAAGTAATGCAGAAGGATGCATCCTCTCTGTTGAATAACAGAAAAACTGTCTATCAAAGCAAACAGTAAGTTGTCTAATATTACTAAAAAAAAATGCAACGTTGTGTCTGTCATAACCATACATATGTAAATCTCCCTATTTTGCCCGCTTAATAGTGATTTCTAGTTGAGGTGAGGCAAAAGATTGTGTCTAATCCACTAACACTCACCACCCACACTCCCTACAACATTCTTAGAAAAGGCAATGACTTCTCACAATGATTGTTTCCCCATTCTGATAGACTCCTCCCATTGCTGCTAAAACACAGTATTATCACCAGCAAATCAGGTAAATGAGAGAGAGGTTTTTTTTTCACTCTTAAGTCCCTTAAATCTCAGATATGATCACAGAATGTTTCATTTATGAAGACGCTTAAGGGTGCAAAGATGCCAGCCCTGGTGGATTAATTTTAAAGCTAAGGCAATTTACACTTGAAATAGGTAAAGAAGGAGCTAGTTGCTTGCACTTTTCAGCAGCTTGTTTGCACCACAACTTGATTTACATAATTTTATTAGAGCAATAAGCAAAAATGCAGCAACCGAGGTGCCAACACATGCAAAACTGTCCTTGAGAATCTCTGCTTATGGCACTGAAATATTTATGGATACTTTTAAGTCATGACACTTTGGCTAGTGCTATGACACCAGCAACCTTTATGTGTTCACGATTTCATGTTTGGACACTCACTGGTCTCACTCAGATCCATGCAGAAAGACAGATAAATAAAAAAGACCAACTTCCCCCGAGCAGCCATGCTTCTGTCATTAAGAGTTAGTCAAGTGTCTGTCTGATTTGCCGCAACCTGCCAATGATCACAGCATCCCTGGGGGATATACAGCGACACAGCAGGCGACAGTCATTTAAAAAATGTTGGTTTGGCTCTGGATCCCTACATCAAAGACGAAGAAACAGGACTAATCTCTATTCAGGTCTTGCTTGTGGCATTCTCTGTGCAATTACAGAGGGATCACGTGGGCCCTGGAACACTTCCTTATTCTGTATTGGAAGCCGGAATTACTGTTGAACACATTTTTTAAAAATGTGATTCTGTAATTCATTTTACTTTTTTGCCCAAAATGTAAAAATACCTGACAGTGATGCAGTTTCTTGCCTTTAAAAGGCACACACATCTTGAAGTTACATGCTCTGTAAAGGAGTGCTTATTTTCTTCTTAAAGTGGGATCCAGGGAGTCAAAGGAGTTTGTGACAGGGACCTATGATAAGCTGCAGAAGAAAACAGGGAATAGTTGGATTTGAACATAACTAATCGTAGTCTGCACCGGAGATTTTCTTTGGGCTGGGCCGAGTTTGGGTCTTCATTATTTGTGACTAGTATTTATTTGTTGTAAATGCATTGATAAACAGGGCTAGGTGAGGATATGTAGCATCTGAAGGTCAAATTACTTCAAACACTTGGGATGTTACAAAAGTACAAAAATGATAAGTTATTATTAGTCAGTCAATCAGTTAGAAAATAAAATCAATCAGTTCTCTGACAGGATGGTAGATAGGACCTAAATGCAGAAAGCAAGCAGATGCCAATGACAGTCAGCTTTGGAAAACTGAGTAAAAAAAAACTATAGGCATAATACAAAAGAAACTACACAGTCAAAAATCTACAAAGGCAGGTGAATCTTTATTGACAGAATATTCCAGGCAGTCCTGCTCAGAGCAGCTTTGAAAGAAGTTCCGTTGGTTCTCATGTTTTGCAGGAGGTATTTTTTCACAGCCAGGTGCTAAGTCCCTTTGAGGCCACACACAGACATTTGCCCAGTGTTAAAACAATGCAAGGGGCTACCTTACTGGTGGGTATGTTGTTACATGTACTGTCCCAAGGCTGTTAAATATGACCTGGGAAGTCCAGCTGGAGGAATGGGCTTGCATGTAAGTGATTCGCCAACAAAGTGCCTTACCATATGACGTGACATAACCCAGGAATGAGCAGTGCCTGAGGAGTTATTGTCCCAGGTGCTCTCCACCCACCATTTTCACCAGCCTGTGGTTCATTTTGAGGAGGTTTTTAGATATTGAAACAATGCATTTCTATCACACAACCAGTACTAGTATACCAAAGTGAAGCAAATAACAATTTATTCAAATAGGTACATCTCAAGGGATGTGAACAATGTGAACTTAACCAGGTGATTCCAGTGTATAGCTGTAGCCTCATCTCGCTGCCATAAAATGCTGCTTATGTCACTAATTAATGTGAAATAATTCCCTGTTACAAGAGAAAACACATATAAAAGTAAGCTTATAGGTAACTTTTGATGGTTTAGAATCCAGCATAGGAGTATTACTCTCTAGGAGGGCATCAAGGATGTGTAAACAACTGACGTCATACACCACCACACCCTGCATGCTCTCTCCTCATGCCTCTTCAGACCAACCTGTTGACAAGCAAGTACACCTAGAGGAAGCCATGGGAGGAAAACTGTGACTGTACTTAACTTTCTAACCTTACCATGGACTAAAATAGCATAAGACATGGTATAGTAATTATGGTTGGAATCATCAAGGGAGAGACGACAGTGTCTCTAAAGCCAAAAGTCTAAGACCCTGCACATCTGCTTTGAAAGACAAAAGAAAACAATAAAACTTTTCTCTCCAGTCCATATGGCCAATTAGAAGAGAAATCCTTAGTGAATTTGGCCTTAATTATTTCTCTACCTCTTGAAATGAATGGAATCATTTTACCGTAAAGGACTTCTAATCAAGGAAAAAATGTAATTTATAGCTATTCATGGCTGAAGATGTGGCCCTCCCCAGTGTAGCAAGTTTCTAAGTGCAGATGTGCTTAAATGCATCCTCCTATAGGCAGCTATAAAAAAGGAGAGAAGAGAAAAGAAAAAAACAAAAACAAAAAACAAATCCACTTGTGGTGCAAAAATCTGTGGGAATGTATTATGAATAAATAAACTCACTGTCAAATGCAATCCCCGTGGGTGATTTACAAAGCAGCCCCTTGATGTGAATAAATGATTTTGGTTCCTGGGATTGAAATCTGGAGAAGAGAAAGGCCTGCAGCGAGCATTCATTTAGTCATCCCTCGCTATAACAAGCCAGTGACTTACTGTAGCTCCTTGGGGACTGTACCATATCAAACACATCTAAAAAATACACTCAGGTATGTGTAGTCACACAGGTATATGAAGCCATAAGCCTGATTTCCATAGATTACAGGACTTATTTCTTATCCACTCTAGCTCTTCTTATGTATTCCATTTTGCTATGGTTTTGTTTAGCTTTCAGCACTTATTTAGTGTGAAAAGCAAAAGGGCCTAGACAGCTCAGTTTTATGTTACCAACTGTGTAAACTAAATGTCTAATGTGTTTGCCAACTATTTTGAAGAATTACAGAGTGAGAACTAAAACGACTTTATATTTATTGCTTTCCAAATCCCTCCTGCTCTATACATGAGGGAAATCTCAGCAAGCACTGTCTTCCTTTAACCCATGTCATTTAATATATAAAGAAAAAAGCATGCTTTACTACAGATGCCTTCTTCTCTTTTTTTGGACAGTGATGAAGATTTAGTCTTTAATTAAATGTCATTTTTCCATTGCCAGCTTTTTTCCCCCTTCTTTTTGTTTATCCTTTTCAGTGTCTTCACAAGACTGCCATCCAAGTCTGTTTTTATTCTTTAACTATTCCTGCTAGTGTCCTTGAATGCAAGCTGCTTGTATCAATGAGCTGTGTCATTTAGAGGATAAAGAGCACGAGGAGAGACGTTTAACCTCACACTCCTCTCGTCTTTTTGCAATCTAACCTCATGCGCTGTAGGTGTCAACTTGCTCAGTCTGAAATGTAACGCTCGGTGCATAGCAATGGCCCCCGTCTTCAGATGCTGTTGGCCCATGCAATCCCTCTCAGTCATTCTTCATTACACAAGAGATGGAGAGGCTCATCCTATCCCATATTGCTCTGACTCCTTTACCAGCACCGGTATTTAGATAGTCTGATCTCTATCTTTTTCTCTGGCTTTCATCATGAAAAAGTGTTTGAGTTTAGAACATCTAACATCACATCTAAGCTTTTTTATTTTCTCTCTGTAGTAATCAGCTATTGTAAAAGAAGAGATGAGAGGAAGCAGAATGATGTTATTCTGCATAGGTGTGTGGTTGCATGGGGTAAACCATATTTGCATGGGGTAAACCATGTAAACCATGTTTATTTAAAGGGTATGGCCAATGTTATTCTGTGTTTCCCTTGCTGTCAACAAATCCCCAGAAAACAATATCAACAATGTGTTAGTTCATCTCTCAGTATTTTATGACTTCTCCACATTGTCTGAGGCTCTCAGCTTCAAATCCATTTGTTCCTACTGAAGATGACAGGCTTTAGAAAGTGGTTACAAATATATATTTTCTACCTAAAAAAGAAAATTTCTCAGAACAACTGCATAATGTACTTTTGACCAAACATAACTCAAGCAGGAGTAAACAGTCCATTACTGGGGCCTCATATCAGCCACAGATGAATACACATTTGGCGTTCTAGTGAGTATTTACAGGAGTAAGACTGCGTGTGTGAGATTGACTCAAAATAAACTACAATGGCCATGTTCATGGTAATGAAGGATATCACCCAGTGCAGTGGTGTGGTTCAATAATGTGTTTCTGGACAATAATGAAGGCCTATGCCACAGATGAATAAGATATTTCAGCCTTTGGCTACACAGACAATACTTTTTAGTTGAAAATAAGGCTAGCACCAAAGCGCTTTGAGCTAAATGGTAATGTTGGCATGTATGTTTGCTGAAAAAGACAATGCCAACATGTGAAAGTTAAGTGTTCATCATCTCTTTTTAGTGTGGTAGCATGCTAACATTTGCTAATTAGCGCTAAAGACAAAGTACAGCTGAGGCTAATGGGAACGTCTTCAGTTTTCCACGTATTTGGTCATGAACCAACATTTTTTGGCAAGATGAAATTTTGATCAGATGGTGGCAGTAAATGAAAAATTAAATGATCCTCAAAGCTACATATTAAAATTCATCCTGAGGAGGAGCGTGAATGTCTGAACCAAATGTCCCCGTGATTCATCCAATATTTGTCCAGATATTTCCCATAAAACTACAACATCAATGTCATGTTAGTGCAAAACGAAAAGTCAGGTCATCACTGAAGTAGTGAGGATTCATCCTCTGGGGACCGTGAATGTCTAGACGAAATTTTATGGCAATCCACCCAATAGTTGTTGGGATATTTCAGTCTGGACCAAAGTGGTGGACTGGCTGACCTACATAGCTGCTCATGTAGCCATGTGCCATGTGTGACTAAAAACGTAATTAACAATAAATAAAATATAGACTATCACAAGCCTTATAGGCTACACTTTTAAATGGGCTAAGCATGGTATATTCTAACATTGATCTGACGGAGCAGATGGTGTTTTTCTTACATTGTCTCTTTGTTTAAATTTGTAGAAATTGTGATGGACAGTCCATGACTGTCCATGCTACTATGAAAAACACTTATTTTAATACAGTTTCAAATACCAGAGTGTTCTATTTCACTTCCATTTCTATCAATCTGACAACTATCTATACAGAACATAATTGTTATACAACTTCAAATAGAAAAGCACTATTCTATGAGATGATTCCATGTGAAAAGCAGAGGTGGGCGTTTTGCTTTGATTTGAGACAGCTGTCCTAGCACGTTGTGAGAGATTGTTTTAGTTCTGTTTTTCAGACCTAAATTGTCATCTGAGGTGGAATTAGATGAATTCAAGCGTAATCGGTGATTTAATTTCCAACATAATCTTCTCACAAGCATTTGAACAAAAATGAAAATAAAATACTAGTGACAACTCCTCATACATTTATGCAATAGATCAAATATTAGGGTATTACAACAAGTTGACACATGTGCCACAACCTCCCTGAAGTCACAACACAATATTCATCTCTTACAGCTATAAATGGATCTGCAAAGCATCTGTTATTGTTTGATAAGTCCCACCATGAAGAGATTTAGGTGTGCTGTCTGACACTGACTTTGGATTAGAGTTGAACTGACTCTGGAGTGACTAAATTGCACAACACTTTCTAGCCTGCATCAGTTGTGAATAAAAAAAAGAAAAAGAAAGACAACTCCTTCATGCTTCTGAGCTGTATCCTCAAAATTAACCGCACCCTTTTACAAGACGCGCCTCCATCCAAATGTATTTTCAAAGCGTGACAGCTGGATTGCTGTTGTTTCAGCTCTCTCAGTCAGACGATAGCTATTTGGAACAGCTTTTTAAACCAGTGCTGGCAGTCAGTGCTGCCTGGCTTGACAAATAACCCTTAAGCGCTTTCCACCTACTACCCTGATCCAAGAATATTTGTGCTTCTGCAGTCCCGTGCTTGCATTTGATAAGACAGTAAGTGGTGA